>VKKT01001818.1:87954-99274 GCA_008038995.1 Haliotis laevigata | reverse complement strand
TATTTAAAAGACTGGGCCGCTCAGAAACAGATCTTTTCTATTTCTGAAAACATGAAAACTTTGCATATCAAACAAAGAACAGAATGTATCCTGTTTTTCTCTCACTTTATTAACAGTAAACATCTAATAAAACTGGTATCTCTCAAAGATGCTGTAAAATACATAAGGACATTTGAAACACCTTTCACACTTCACTTCAGAACAATGGGCTGCTTCCTGTATAATGTCATAAATGCACACAGTGATAGTTTATCTTGGCTAGTGTCACACTTCTAACCCACGCTACAAACTTTGTTACAGAAAATCTAAAAACATCTACTGTTAACACTTTCCTAGTTACAAAATCAAACAATTTGCTAAACAGGGAACAGAATGAATTAATGAATGTTACAGTTGTCACAGCAGTTACATTACAAAAACTCCATTGAATTCAATACCACACAATCAGTTTCAACATAAACATCAATATTGCAGTCTCATATCATATGTTGAATACTACATGATAACTAAATGAATGTTAACATTCATCATGAAATATACATGTCCCTCTATTTATTGTGATAGATGAAAAAAGCAAGCAAAGCATTGTACCATAATCTGATACATCCATAACTGCCAGAGGAACTTGACAAAAACATTTGGTTTATGGCTGACAGTTGTCAATGAATGTGTGTTTTTGAATACATTTTACTGGATATTATTCATAGAATGGTTTATAAGTAAAAATGATAATGCGTCTTTCATTTTGCTTTTTTACATCAATCAAATGAGTATTTCTCATGAAACACATGTCAGTTTGTTTCATTTTTCGTTGAAGCAAGCATTCAGGTTGACTATTTCTTAGATTATAGCTAACTAAAAGTATATATTCTGCTGACTATGAAAGATTTCTAAAACAGCAATTTTAAATTTATCTGCACAGGGTAATATGTAAACATAAGATCAATTCATGCACTATTCAATATGGCAAGGAGACTGGATTCTAAACACAGTCCTGACAACAAAAATCAGAGTGTGTTTTATTTATCAATAAATAACATTAAAACTATATGCTTTTAAAGCTGATTAGATCATACACATAAATATTGCAGTTTTTCTGTACAGAAAATATCGCTGTTTTTCGATGTACAATTATGCTGTTATTTCTACAGCAGATGGAGATCTTGAGTAATAGCTTCCCCACAACTGGGACAAGCAGACTGACTTATCAGCTACATGTGGCTCAGTGGAGTACAGACAAGTCAACCAAGTCATCGTGTCTCACCACCTGACTTCATTTAGTTGCCATGATGAACTGCAAACAATAGAGACCTGGGGACCTATTATAACCTGAGGATCTATATTGTCCACTAAGCAATATTGTATTAAATATTTCTGACTATAAATGGCAGCTGACATGAGTTATAATATTACTCTCACATTTTCAAACACAAAGAAAGTTCATGAATAACAGAATGATGTGTAGAGTGACACCCTGTTTTCTTCTCCTTCATAAAAGTGTTATAAATATTGACATCAAACACAAGATAACACTACCAAGCTTGCACACACAATATACAGCAAAAATTCTAAATAATTTCCTGAACAAGTTCAGGAATACAAACAAACAACACAAATCAATTTGAATTACAATGAATAAAATGAATTGATTTTAAAACTACCAAATTTGGTCTTCTATTACTCAAGAATAATACTTGACCTGGTCACCAGAAAAGATATAAATTGGCACACAAAGGCACTGCATAACACATCTTCTTGTGATTGTGCACAATGCGAGATTGGACTATGTATACAGTGTACAAACAGTATCAACACTATACCATTAAGACACATTTGACATCTCAACACAAATGTAATAAATAAGATTGCACCAGCAGGCTGTGAATTAATGCCATCCTGTCCAAACCAACATTTGAATTGTGTCACACTGCAAAGTAAGTAGTGTTTCATCATTTTTGCCCATTTGAAACAATGAATAGAAGTCAATTAATGTGGTTAAGAATGAACATGAAGAAAAGTAGCAGCCGTCTGACAAATGTTAGATGATTTGGAGTATATGCCAACCCATTACGTATATTAAGGAACATACAGAATGTCACAGTACCTGCACATACTGAAGTAATCTACCTCGCGGCTGTAAGTTTCATGATTGGGAATCTGTTGTTTGGAATGATGTAAGCTTACAAACACACCTTATAGGCATACATGAGAAAACTGATGATCAAGCATTCTGAACTCAACAAATGACAGTTAAAAAGTACCATGTACAAATGATAGCTAATTGCGATGTGAACAGTTCACAAGTACCATAGACACGGCATGATAGCTAACAAGTATTATGGTCGTAATATAAGATAGCTTACTTGTATGATGGCCACAACATATGATAGCTAACAAGTATTATGGTCATAATATAAAACAGCTTACTTGTATGATGGCCACAATATATGATAGCTAACAAGTATCCTGAACTCAGTGATTGTCATTGAGATTCCTTCAATCAGTAAATAAAACAAAGAGACATATGACAAGTATACCCTGACCCAAGTGGAACTACTGCTTCAGCCCCGTAATGATTGTCATGCACAGATTGCCTTGTGGTGGTGGTTGAGGAGGAGGAGGACTCTGGGTCAGGAGTATGGTTGCTTCATTGACCATGAAAACATGAATACAGAGGGTGATGGAGTACATTATCTTCTCTTTGTTTGTTGCTCAATGTTTCAGAATTCGGTACAAGAGCTAGCAAATGACTGGAACAGACGATCCATTGACATCTATTTGAACTCAACTACAAACATCACATCATGGGAAGCTATTTGCTTCAAACTGCCACTAAACCATTATAAACATGGCCATATTACACGATGCCATTTTGAAAGAGTAATATTTCACATACATAGGAATACAATTAAAGATTATATTTGAATAAACATTAGTTTTGCCTGACATTGTTCTGTGACCGCCCACTTAACTGCTGCCTTACAAGAAAAATGAGGAAGCTGCACTACAGCTCAATTACAGTTTATGTACTTAGAATGAATAATTGAGAACAAGCTACTATCTTATCACTCGTTGTGAAAATAATAAACACTGAATAATGAAACATTTAATTCGAAAAACCGAAACACAAAACTGACGACTGTAGACTGGTACACACAGGTGGTCATTAGGTACTGACACTATAGGGCTCCACATGAATAGTATCGATACTATGTGGCTTCACAAGGAGAGTCTGTTGGCCTACAGGTGTTCGTGAAAACCCATTACAAAGTTTGATTCGACTTTTGTTTCTTTCAAACACAATCACAGGAAAAGATATTTGGAAATATAAAAAAATGTCGCTTCACCTACAAGGATGATGGCAGTGAAGGTGAGTGCCATAATGGCATTTCTTAACTTCAATCTGACTGAAACCAAACATCACCTTTTGACTAGCTAACTCATCATCGTGTCATTTAAGAATCCATACTGTATCTACATGTAGCCCTGTGTTACCAATTCCTGCAACCAAGTAACCAAGAACATGTGATATATTCGGATGGTTGCTTGTTTTGTCAATGGGTTATTTCATGCAAACACACTAATTTAATTAAAAATGACAGACATATGTTTCAGCTATCTCTTCTAGCATCTGGAAACAAAACCACTATTGAAATCAATCAATGTGCTGAGGTATCAGGAATGATCACTGCCATCAGAACACAAAATTCCATTGGAAGAGACGGGCATGCAAGAGGAGTGAGTGAGTAGTTTTACAGCACTTTTAGCAATATTCCAGCTATATCACACAACTGGATCATCATATAGCATTAAGTTAACTTCCATTTCACATTAGGATATTCAGATATCCCAATAATCCTGAATGTTACACATTACATGACGGTTGTCACTGATGACATTGCCACATACATACTGTAACTGCAACAGCTAGTAAACACTAACTATATATTAAACATCATGAAAGTCATCACAAATCCGGTGTCTTTATTTTAGTTTTTGTTTGGATAAATTTAGGAGACCAGGGTGCAACCAGGTTTGGTCTGGTGCATCTCTCTGTTCATGTTCACATGTACCTAGTAGATGTTAAATCAACCATGTGGGAATACAGCCACACAGTATGCCACAGGGAATCAGCTGAAGCCGACAAACCAGCAATCATGATCAGGGCAAATATCACCCCTCATCACAGAGTTCAGGTGCGTGTCAGGGAATAGCAGTGTCCCAGATTTCTACCTATAAGAGCCATAGGGAACACGGAGGCTATTGCTAAATCAGTATAACATAAGCCTCATTATAACATGCACCTTTGGCAATATTCACATCAGCAAATTTTCACATCACCACCGATGTGTTTTGACAAAATATAAAATACGAAACACTCAGGTTGCTTCTTTCTTCATACACACTTACAAAATGCTTGTCTCAAGATGCCAGCATCGGTAAAGCACAGCATCATTTTCATATTTAAACATCATTTATACAAAGGGCTGCCTGCTCCTACCAACCTTTTCTAGTCACTGCCTGGAGACCCCTTGATGCTGATTAATAAACTTATAAAATATGTTATTTTGTCAAGATTGAACTTGACCAAAAGAAAAAAACAACACTTGCCATAATACTTTCTAGGGCAATGAGTACATAAACATCACATACAATGTTAGATGACTTGAGCTATTCACCACTTGGCACTTGGGCTAACGACAATATTCACTATGGACATTGTAACAGGGGAAGAAACATTAACATCCATGTTGGAATGAAAGTTCACTTTGGTAAGAATGCGGTCATCATGCCACACACACATGCATCATAAGTATACACAGATTCAGGCATATTGACTCAAGTTTTGAAAACATTTTGAAATGAATTATTTTTAATAAATATCATCCTGCAATGTGACAATACATTTGGTACGAGCTGGCTGACATAATAGTCACTCTTGCTTTGGTGGGAGGCTTGTCAAGAGTTACTGACATTTACAGGATAGATAGTGCATTCGATGGGTCATTATTCTAACCTGGAGGTCAGTTTACCTCCATCCCCTTCCAACTTGTATGATCAATATCCCAGTCAACTTGGGGTGAGTTAACCCTTCTTGTCAACTGTTGATGACAACCAGTTTGCAGAAAAGTTAAAATCAGAATAAAGTCACAACATTATTTAGTGGGACACTGTGATGGCATTCAAATAATGTTACACAGATCCAATTGTCACAGAAATACTTGATTAACATTCTACTGGACTGCAAGTCCGCACAAACACATTTCCATAAATTGAGTAATCGTAGGACACTGGGGTGGCAGCATGAAACACTCTTGTTACATTGTTAATCAATGTAATTGTTCCAGTGAAGCCAACAATCACCTGTTCACAGATCTACAAGGAAGTATCCATTCAGATCAACTTGTGCTGATTTTTACCAAATTATAATCACATACCCTTAAGCCAACCTGTTTCTCTGATTGTCCAGGGCAATGCCATTGTTATTCATCCTTTAAAACAAATGTCTAGCTGATAATTCAGCTGTTCATGAAGGATCACGCAGCACTGTTCAATACTCTAATTCTAGTATATAAAAGCATATGTGTAAATCTTGGATATTGTCATAATTGCAAAAAAATAATTTCTTAATAGAAAGCAGTGAAACATCTTTTAATACATAATGGAAGAACATAGATCTTAAATCAGAACATAAGCAAGACAAGAATCTGTTGAGATGATAAGCAATGTTTCTCTAATTCAGCTGCATAGGTAGTCTGCACTTTAACATACAATAATTGATGTATTCAGTGAAAGCGTTTTGATGGCCACTCATTAAAAACAACCTCTCTCACCTATTTTAACTAATTGGATATTGTAAAATTCAACTATGATATAAAATTATAAAAAAAACTACAGATACTAAGGAAAAGTCAACATTAACAAATTATCTTAAATATGTAACTCACAACACCTTTCTGGTGAAGACCATTTGGAAATACAGCCATTACACAATTATCAAACTGCTTCATCTGGCAATGGCACTAGAACCATACCTAGCTGATCCTTCCCAATATATCTGTCTGGAATAAATGCTTTTGATTTCAGGTGTACACAAGATTCGGATCTGCAATGCCACATCTGTCTGATGATGAGCAAGATATAGAGGTAGAGCTAGAGAAATTGGGCTTAACATTAATTTATTTCTCAACATGTTGGGGTTTTAGTTCAAAATGATAAGATGGAACCCAAAAGTCCAAAAATCCATGATGAAAGGACCATGAATCATAATTATGATAAACTCAGATTTGAGCTGACAATCACCAGATCACAGCATGAAAAGGAAGGCAACTCTGAACAGTCAAGAAAATGATCATGTGTAGAGACCTGGGTGCTTTTGGATTCATTTTTGAAATCAAGAATCCCAAATAGCCTGAAAAAATGAAGAGGAGCCCTGGTTTTGTTCTTAATTTCTAACAATGACTGATCTTCATAAAAGCAGATGATACTATAATACGTTTGAAGATTGCCATTTCTTCAATGCCTTAAGGTACAGACACAGACACATCATTGTTTACATAATTCAAACAATAACAATCAATCTACTGTAATAACTTGTAATCTATAAAATATTTTTGACAAAGAGTGGCGCCATTAATTTCACTGAGTTAAATATTGAAGAACAGGAAACTGACAAACTCTTAAAAACCAGTGCACAATTCTGCACACTGCTGTACTGAGACGTACAAAACTGCCCTGATAAAGCTGGAAACTGCATAGCATATAAACAATTATCACCTCTGTAAAAGTGTACTGTGACCACAACCATATTCAAGGCTTGAATTTGATCTTGTAGAGTTTCAACTTGAAACCAAGCAGCTCAGTGAGAACTGCTGAAAATGCTGACAAAACAACAACCTTTGTGATGTTGTAGATGAGTGGGTTTGCAGAGAACCCAGAAATCTTGAACGGGCTCTCCAACTCCTGAAACATAGAATAGTTATTTCTGTATGGATCTAAGATATTTAAAAAAAAAGGAAATTTAGAATTGGAAAACAGTATCAACTGTTAATTACTATCTCAAAACTATTCAGACACACATTTCATATGTTTGACATCATTCAAATCAAGATTTGGCAGTGATGAAAAAAAGGACAAAGAAATAGAAATGACGGATTCTACAAAGAGTGAGTGAGTGAGCAAGTTACGTTTTAAACCACTTTGAGCAATATTCCAGCAATATCACTGTGGGGGACACCAGAAATGGGGTTCACACATTGTGCCCATGTGAGAACCCCACCACCCTATTCTACAAAGAATTGCTCAACTTATTCAAGACATATGACCCAACAGATGCCCCAACCTCCTCTCATCCGGAGGGAACTCACAGCATCAGCTGTATAAATCTGTGTGATCCGACCTCATACGGACTTGCTGCACAGGGGGAAAAATAGGACAATCTCACACATCTTAACAGCTATGAAACGTAACCTGACTCAAATGGCAAAACTCAAGTTATGGCCTTAATTAAGATCTTTTCAAAGCACTTATAACATTATTCAACAAAATATATTGCCTTTTGAATGCAGATTCAAGTTCTTTATGAGTTTTCACAGAGTCTGTGTGAACCATGGCCTTGATGATCTTACCTTGAGAAGCTCCTCTGCCAGTTTGAGGACATTGTTGGCCAGCATCAGCTCCTCCTTCTTGTGGGGCTTCTGTTCCATCTGCAGGTACAGGTTGATCTGAAACAAAGCAGCAAGTGTCAGTACTAGAGCATTTGCTTGCCTGGTTGGTTGCATGGCAGGAGTACTAATGTGACATCGCGCTGTAAAATACTTACACATTTTGGGCAACTTGTGTGAATTGCTTACCCTGTTTGCGAACACCTGGTGTCATCACTGAATTTCAGAGGTCTATTCACATGATATTCACAGCTATTTTACTGTTTACACTGAAAGGAATCCATTTCTAAACATAGTTAAATCTGGGTATTCTTTTGCATAGATATTATATACTTTGGCAGACAAGGAAGCATTGTAAGTGGACACACAGAGATAAGGTAATGCTGCAGGAGGAATGAAGCAGTGAGACACAAATGTAAGCTGACAACAAAATGTTAACATAATAAAACATTGTCCATCTGTCGTTCTTACTTTGCAGCTTCAAGAAATCAATTATTCAGAAGCATTTACAAAGTAGTCTCAGGGTCAAAAGGAGAAGAGTTGACATGTGTCAAGTCCTCGTAATTCAAATACTGCGAACTGCTCAAGGTCTAAAGGAGTCACTTTAGCCTAGCCCCTACCAACAATTCTGTAATCCAGTTTAAAACAATAATAAGGAATATCCTTCGGTTTCACTGGCATCAACACTATACACTTGATGAATAACTTTTAATTAGTATGTTTCTTAAGTTCTTCTTCCTAAATAATGTCTCTAGCCAACTCAAGCAGCTGTATAAGGAGGCAAGAATATGACCTCACTTGTTCTGTGATGAGCACTGACAGGTTGCGGTACTTCTTGTTGATCTTGAGACCAAGGGTCATGAAGCGGAGGAGGTACACACCAAGTGCTAGACACCAGAACACCAACTCCCAGTTACATTCAAAATCCAGGTACGTTTCTGCGTCCTTCAGCATCTGTAACCATGGTAACAAAGAGATACAGGTCCCTCACAACATGTCAGCATCTAAAACATTCTTATAAGGACACCTTGTTAATCTGGACAGCTGTTTCCAATCAGCTGACTCCCATCAACAAGTACATAAGGTTCAAAAAGCTGTTGGCAACATTCTTGTAATTGTTGAATGTAACTTTGTTGATTTTGGTCCCAATATTTTTCTCAGAGTTAAAGTCAATATTAGCAACAAATCTGGAGTGAGTGAGTTTTGTTTTACACCGGACTCAGCAATATTCCAGCTGTATGGTGGCGGTCTGTAACCAATCAATTCTGGACCAGACAATCCAGTGATCAACAGCATGAGCATCGATCGGCGCAATTGGGAACCGATGACATGAGTCAACCAAGCCAGCGAGTCTGACCACCTGATCCCATTAGTCGCTTCTTACGACAGGCATGGGTTACTGAAGATCAATATTCTAACCCGGACCTTCACTGGTAGCAACAAATCTGGAAGAAAAACATGTTTTTCCCACTACTTACCTGTAGGCACATAAGCGTAACAATGCAGATAGCAAGCAGGAAGGTTGCAGAAACAATAACATCCACAGACCTCTGGGGTCCTCGGCGCTGAAACAAACAATATAAATACTGAAAGGGACAGGATTTTGGTACCAGGTCTCCGTAGAACTTAATTTCTTAAAATGGAAAAATAGCATTCTCACAAGAATGATGATAGGTTTTCATACGATGTGATCAACAATATCAAAAAATACATCACAGAGATCTTCCAAGTTGAAAAGACCCATTTGGGACCACTAGTGTTAAATAAGTAGGGTAATATTAAAAAGCAGAATCATAAGCTGTGCTCAGTTTACACCATACGTCATGTGTAGATCTGAGTCAATGGGAGGTAGGATCCTATAATTGCTGTACATAATTTCAACAGTCATTATGAGAACATCCTGAAAGAATGGGTGAAGACGTTACCTTGAGGTAAGATCGCAGAGACAGCCATGTTTTGATGTTTCTCACTTTACTGAGACGGAAATGTGGCATGTCAAATTTGCGGGCTCGACGAGAAGATGTGAGGTAGCAGAAGTGCTTGGCATATAACAGGCGCTAGAAATAGTAAAATGACAAGTTTTACTTATTGTCTGCTCGTAACTCTCCTCTGAATGCTTAACACAAACCGTTGGAAATAGGCGTGCTTATCTCCCCTTGATCAAAATATAGAAACATATTGAAGAGACCATTTCATAAATCTGCATACAAGCAAGGCATGAACTGGACAAACCAGTCATTGCTTAGTTTGAATGTTGGTTGAAGGTTTGACACCTATGTAAATGTTGTTGCTTTCTTTTGCATCAAGCATGTAAATTTGACACTATGTAAAAGATTAATGAAATCCTGTTGTACCAACTGTATATTAACATCTTGTACACTGGTAAAACAAGTATTAGATGGTCAGTTTACTGGCGATGGAACCAGACATTTTGTGAAATATTTACCAAAGTAGTAAGCAGTGAAACAAGTTCGAAAAATAGCTGGAATGTATAGTAACATTCTTCAGGTGTATTTTTAAAACATTATTGAACAATAACCAGGGTTTTACACGATGCACAAATGTAGAAAATGGATGCAGAAAACAAATTCACTACGTCCAGAGGGACACACAATACTATTCTCTGTATCCACAACACATACAGGACTTCGCCAAATATTTGGTTTCTTTCAGAGCATTTACATGCATCATTTCACCATCAGTCCATGTGTTCAATGATTCATTCCAGACTCTAAAAAATTATCAAAACATATAGTTACCTACACCGTACACTTCATAGGACCCTCATGTTGCCTGCAAGGACCCTTAAAACTAATAACTGGGGTCCCTGGGGAAACCCCGTGTTTGTGAGTCGAGGTAAAACCCTGAATAATACTCAGTTTTTCACAGGGATAATCATATATGTCATTCTACTTAATGACTTAATTTGTATGGAACCCTAGAAGTGACACCGCCACGTTGTTCTACTGTTGTGTTGTCTCCCTTACAAAAACAAGCAAAAAAGTATTAACATTTAGCAAAGTGACAGTGTCCCTTTTAATAACCAACAGTGTTGCGCATCTTGGAAAGACATTCAGTATATCCCCATAAAAGCGGAGTAGTATATTCAATATGATGAAACATTACAGCCCAAAAAATAGAGACATCAGTGCATATATTTGGATTGAAAACTGTGGCCAAACTAACCTGTTTAAATGTCCTGTCAGCAACAGACAGCAGGAAGAAGAAAATGAGACTAAGGCACAACCTCTGCGTAACACCATTCACAGCGAATAAACTACGTCTGAAACAGAGGTGGAACAATATAAACATCAACTGACAACTTTATAAACACCAATCTAAATCGTTTATACTGATACAACACCTCATGGCATCAGGATTAGAAGACACATAGACAGTAGGAAGTGTCACATGAAAACTCCAAAATCTGCTATAATTCAGCCCTTATTTCGGGACAATGATTCAGAAATTTCGACCTTCGCAACAATATACCACCACAAAACACATACATATATTGGACTGTAAACCCTTGGGGGTGAAGTTGCCACTGGATACTGATTCTAACCTAGAATCCACTCCAAGTTCCTCCTGCTGCACCTACCTCCAAGGATTCTGTTGGAATCCCCTCCATGTTCTTCCTGCTGCACCTCCTCTAA
>VKKT01001818.1:40840-51390 GCA_008038995.1 Haliotis laevigata | reverse complement strand
CAATCTCTACTGGTAGAATCTCCGATTCTACCAGATCGCAGTCTCTACCCTGACACATACAAGTATGAAAATAAACTAATTAGTATTATAAAACCAAATATAAAGACGTACATTGACTAGTATCTACATACTGGTGAGCGTCCGTTAACCACGTGAATGTAGCAAGAAATTTATCACGCAGTATTGTCACTTCGACCCCCACCTCGCTTCCGTGGAAGAAATCGTTATGTTACAAATTGTGTCAACACTGTCATGCTGAATCCTTTTGGTCATGAATCAAATACATATTTAACTATGAGTAGAAAGCAGTTTTGATTTTCTAACTAGATGAAAACAAACCATAATGATAATCTCATTAATTCTTTAACAGACCTTAGCCCGTGACGTCACGATATTTTAAAAATGTCGGCGCCCTGTCGTGAACATCCGCCAGTCTGAGAATAAATGCTGTTTTGGTTTGTTTCACCGAGTTACAAAATCAAAACTACTTTCTACTGGTAGTAAAATATGTATTTGATTGATGGCCAATAGGATTTTGCATAACATAGCTTATAACATAACAATTTCTCTCGTGGAAGCGAGGTGGGTGTCAATATAACACTAATTACAATATTTTTGTCACTTGAAATCGTTATGTTACAAGTTAACCCATTTAGCATGAACTACGCGGCCCGGTAGAAATCAGTGCATGGTGACACCATCACCCGACCCAAGCAAATGACGGCAACACAACGATTTCGATGTCTTCATTGACGTCAAGAAATCATCAAAATGATGAGCTTGTTACACACTTTATATACAACGAACTGAAAATCCTTCCTCACATAACGTCTCTTCCGGTTCGCTGCAGTGCTCTGGCGACAGAGTTACGTAACCTGTCTGTGGTTTCACTGGCGAGCGAGAGTGAAGCAGGTGACATTTTGGCAACTTTCAATTGCTCTGTATTAATTAACCACAATTGTTTAAGAATGAACTTGGTGTTCCGCTTAAGACTAACCACACATCTTTCATATGTAATGGTTAAAAGAGTACAAAAGACAAAAGTTTATTTGTTCTTTAACAACTATTTCTTATACCTTCATCTGTATAAAGATGAAACAATCTCAATATCTGACAGGATGACATAAATAACCACTGTGGGGATGACACTTATTTACTGGACCAGACATTCACTATTTTTGTCTGTATCATTGCACTTACATATTGAAGAGCATAAAACATATGTGTTGCTGCCTATAATAGCGTGGACTAAGGCCAGTGGCATAGTACTAATCCACTGAGAAACCATGCCACTGATAAAGAGATTTTGTAATTTTATGCACTGCATTCCAAACAACAACTGAGACACCATATACTGACTACAGTCCTTGTTTATTCACTATATGAGTAGCTTCGTAACCACACATTATGGTAACCACTGTTCAGGTCTTTTAGCATGATCAGACAGGGGATGAAACCCCTGACCTTCCACTCTCCTGACCTTTGCTGTTACAAACCGACCAGGAGGAAGTCAATGTGGGAAGTGATACCAACAAAACATTTCTGATAAGAGATTTTGTAACTTTATGCACTGCATTCCAAACAACAACATCGAGTCTACACGAACTGATAGGAGACATTTTCAGATAGGAGACATTGTAATTCACGTGAAGTCGTATGATCACAAACTACATTCCATACAAACCTTTTTCTGATACCACGCCACAGCATCCTGTATCCTATCCATCCCCAAGCTGGAGAGTGAGAGGGAGAGGGATGGGGCCTCACCCTCCTGGGATCCACAGTCAGCAAGAAACAGGCTCGGATTCAGCCATGATGCAGACTCACAATTACCATGACAACTGCAGCTGAAATCAGACATAGGCATACTATGAGTTGTCATGGATGTGCTGGAGTTAACAATCAGAAAATAGATCAGGATTTGACATAAGAATTACTCATAACAAATGATATATCTGTATATGAGCAGCCCTGCATTCATGCATGTCTGCCAGCACGAGCCTACCAAACTGGCTGAGTGAAAACCACTAACTTGTAGCATTTGAGGGCAATAGTTCTAGGCCCCTTCCACTTTCATAGCAGGTCATTACGTTAAGAGTGAGTGAGTATGAATTTACGCTGCTTTTAGCAATATCACGGCCAGGGACACCAGAAATGGGCTTCCCACATTGTACCCACATGGGGAATCGAACCAGGGTCTTCGGCGTGACGAGCCAATGGTTTAACCACTAGGCTACCCCACCACCTCCATTATGAACGTTAAAAATGCTTTGTGGATAGGGATTGTAGACCACTCCTCCACACGTCAGTTTTACGAAAAAATGGAATGGAATAATACTGAGAAGTAAACATTGCGAACATGTTTTGCTCAAGGACCAATTAAAAAGTCTGAGGCCTTAGACAATAAGACTTACACTAGTCCCCCCCATGTATTAGGTAATGGTAAGGATAACGACTGCATTGTTCACTTTAGTTTTAGGTGAACCTTTGCTTTGAGTCAGGATAATTTATGCTTTTATAGTCTCTTGGCATGTGATTAGACGAGTTGAAAACATTTCGTTATTTTATCTCAAATAAAGCTTAAAATTGTTTTGGTCAAAAGAACTGAAAAGAACCTATTTCCAGGCATAACAGTAACAAAGTGTTGGCATTTTACGTTCCCTGCAACATATGTTCATTTCTAAACACAACCAAATAGATTGGGTGGCCAGACCATGTGATTTGGTTGATGGTATGTCATGCACTATATCATCCAAAACAACATTCTCTGCATCAGGTGGCAGGGATGTAGCAGCGGTAGCAGTATTATTGCTGTTTGTTGTCTGGGTCATACATTATGTATGTTTCTGTAACTTGACGTATCATTTTCACAGGTAATGGGTTGTTTCTCCTGTGAAGTATGACTTGTACCAATTTGTACATGCCGATGTTATGCTCTGTTAAGTCTTTGTCAGGGCTTGACAAATGTTGATGGACAAATGTTATTGGTCTGTTGTATCCAATAGGTCACAAGCCTCTTCAAGAGAACTCTATTTAGTTCACACCAAAACAAATCAACACATTTTATATAATTTGTGAGTGGTGACACATATATGCTTGCAAAAACACCATTTTGAACATAACTTAGGGGTGGCCCATGATTAAAGACTTACTTTGTGTTTAAAACTTAAACTTATATTTCATTGCGATAATTCATGCATGATATCATAAATCAGAGATAATGTTCATATATGTTAATAATTGTATCCTATCATGATATTTCCCATTATCAATCTATTCAGCCTACAACAGGAGAGTCATTTGATCACAGTACACACCATTTTGAAATGACAAATATTGCAAGAGTGAGTGAATTTAGTTTTATGCTGCTTTCAGCATTATTCAAGCAATATCACAGCAGGGGACTCTAGAAATGGGCTCACACATTGTAACCATGTGGGAAACCAGGGCCTTTGTCATGACGAGAGAACACTTTAACCACTAGGCTACCCATCGCCCCAATATTGCAAGAGTGACAGTGCAGGTTATCTTACTAAACATTCATGTTCAATTGGTATGCCTGACTTGCCTGATCCCTGAAAGCAAAGCACTGTGGAAATATATCAGTTAGATGCCTCCTGGCATGTATGAAAATCAGCAGTGTAAACCTTGAACCTTAGAAGATATATCACATGCATTAGTTCAAATGTCTGAACCGTAAAAGCAAAAACAACTGAATATATTTCCATGATAATAAACTGTAAATATAACAAGAATGTAATACCAAATATTTGTAAAAGATTAATTTATACACCGGGGTGAAATGACACAGCTAGGTTGCAATATGTTATCATAATTATGCATCATGCTAGATAAGTCATGCCCTGACATGTATTGCAATACACATGTTTAGATCAAACTTCAAGGAAACTTCTAGGCTATCTATATACTTCAGAACAAGTTACAAAGGAAAGGTTTATAGTTGACTGATATTCGCCACAGCTTTGTTTCAATTAATTTTTTTACAATTCATTTTCTAAGATGTCACTGACAAAACTGCTGGAGGGTGGGGGTTTCATTTGACTAGTAGCAAGTATCTCTTGTAACGATACATAAATGAACATATCATGCATCGTTGCATGAAAACACAAGATACAGTAGTCCACAGGTGAATCGGTTCAACTGTAAAACAAATGTATTTGACCCTATAGCAACAGCTGTTCAGATAATTGTAGGATATCAGAGCTAAACATTCACCCAAATTCCTGAACAAGACCACAGGACCAGTAACTTTTAAAAATCACTGGTCCTTGCAGATTCTTATTAGTCCTGCTAAGGGACGCAAAGTTGCACTGGTCCTGTCAACATTTAACTAGACCCGGACCAGTGGGATAGCGTGAATGTCAAACCCCGGGATATGCAGCCTTTTTAATTGTAGATGATCTTTTGGAACTCTGAAACAAGGGGGCGTATACAATGTCCACAACAATAAACTCGTGATAATGGTATAGACTTCATTACGTACATATCAGGAAAGGTCGCTGAAGCTCGTTTTCGAGATACAGAAATCAGATACACTGGCATGAGTGCTTGTCTCTCTAACTAATAACTTAGAAGCCTCAATGCAGAAGGTCACATTACAAGTCCATCTGACTCTGTGTCCACAGACCACCACAAAGACGGTATGGTAATGAAGAAGATCAGATTTTTTAAACAGAATGATAATAGAATGGTGAACAGCACAAAAAATATTTATCTTTCTTGGCTCAAAATATAAATATCAGCCAAAGGATCTGCTCCCTATACATTTCATGTCAATTACTGATTTGCCAAAGCTTAATAGTGTGACAGTACGATTTTGAAAGGAAATAGAAATTTAGAAAAAGCAACTGTTCGTTTAAGTTTGTTTCTGATACTCAAATTTCTACAACAACAATAAGCACCAAACGGGCGAAACCAGGAAGGAACAAACACAGCATTATATCAGATATAGCTATTTAATGATTGCACGACTACATGTTTTCAAAATCAAAACAATGTCACACGCTGAAAACTCAAAACATCTGTGGACACTCAAAGCCAATGTGACCTATTGACAATGCACAAGATCATATTCGAAAAGAACTCAAAACCCACTTTACTAACTGACACTAGAAATTCAATCGTCATTATGTTAACAAACACACGTATTTACCTTATGTTTTTCATACACGTTCCGGTGATTTTCTGGATGATAACAATACACAGTAACACCTGTCAAACTGAAAGGGTAAAAATTTTCCTATCTCCGAGTTTTGAAGAGTACTAGAACTGTCATACTATTCTCCTAACACCTCTTGGAATGAACTAATGCCGTTAACGGACCTCTGATAGACAGTTACGAAATAGGTTACGCCCTGTCACGTGTTTATACATGTTGTTATAATCAATATGTATATGGCCACTTATCTTGTAAATGTATCATCGACACGCTATTGAGGAGATATTTTTGGGAATTCGATCATGAGCAACAACCACAATGTAAAACATAAGACCGCTAATGTCGATAGGATTACCTTCTTTACGAAATAATCATAGCAAACGTTGAATGAAGGATTTTATCCGATGTTCAATTTGCCAGTCGTATGGTTAGAGTATGACTATATTAGATCATGCACGCATCACCTACATACATCGTATAAGAAATCTAATCAGATGGAAAAGTGTATCGATTGTTATATGATTGGGAACAACATGCAACAAGAGTGTGATGTTTGAAATGTGCTGTTCGTGTGAATGTTCTCTTTACAACAAAACGGGGCGGTGGGGTTGCCAAGTGGTTAAGGCGTTCGCTCGTGACGCCGAAGACCCGGGTTCGATTCCCCACATGGGCACAATGTGTGAAGTCCATTTCTGGGGTCCCTCGCTGTGATGTTGCTGGAATATTGCTAAAATGCGGCGTAAAACGAAACTCACTAACTCACTCACTTTACAAAAACAAAGTACATTTCAAATCTAAAACGGTGTGCAAGATATCCGTAGTCCATCATGGCTGCGAAATGTTCATTTTATATTCTAACATACTCATAGTA
Source organism: Haliotis laevigata (assembly GCA_008038995.1). NCBI lineage: Eukaryota > Metazoa > Mollusca > Gastropoda > Lepetellida > Haliotidae > Haliotis > Haliotis laevigata. Next base: position 45,340 of record VKKT01001818.1, on the reverse strand, counting down.
TATCTATATGGTTGAATTAGAACAATGAAGTTGCATTTCATGATGTCGCGAAAAATGCTTTTATAAATTCCTAAACTATTTAAACAATTTACAGCGGATAACATAATTATAAGACCGAATGTTTATCTAATCTACCCACATTTGGATCGATATGCTTCGTGAGAGTTTTTTCATAAGAACTTGACCGATTCAAAATATCTATGCAATTTCAAAAAATGGATTTTTTAATACAATATAGTTCCGGCAATTACTGATTGCGCGAATAATTGACCGCGCGNTGTAGTCTAAACTGTCAATTCCGCGAAAATTGCACCACGCGAAAATAAGTACGTTTACAGTATTATGTGCACTGCGATACATTGCACACAAACAATACTGGCTCTTGTGAAGCCTTTAATTCGCTATGCAGCTAATGCGATATATGCTTTGTCATAATGCTTTTCTCTGAGTACACAGATTAATTTGTCAACGGAATAGGTGTTTACTGAATAATTGGATTAACACCTAACAGCTTAAAAACTTGTTTATTTGGGTTAATGTACATATTATGATCAAACCTGAAAGTTTATGAAAAAGGATGGATCTATAGATATGCCCATTTTTTCTTTAACTTCCCTTGATTCCATATAAATATACAAATCTTTGTATAAATGTAATAAATATATTAATAAATATTGTTATAAATATAGAGGTTATTCTATAGTTTCAGACCAATCTAAAACAACGTGATATTTAATCTTTTCACAAAAATAATATTTTGACGTGTAAATTATTTGAAACATATACTTCTATCTAGATTGCTTTTTCTTGGCAGTTTTTGCCTCGTAAGATAACATATGATAATATATAAGGCAATACATTCCATTAACGAACAGATGCAATGTACAACTCAGCCGCGCTGTATAATGACAGTTAAATAGGTCACATATGCATACCTGATTGACAAGGATGAAGCAAACTAAATTAAGTCATGAATTTGAATAACGTGTATGCTGATGTTGAAATTGTAATATGAACACAACTGGCATTTATCGATGTGATGTCATTACTTAAGAAACAATATTGAAACAGGCCATCTCTATCTTAGTATTAATTTCGTAGGTTGCCATTCTTAATTGGTCGTGTTTTTTATCAAATTAGACAGTGCTAAATATACATTCCCTGCTGTGAATAGAGGTAACTATCCCGGGAAAGTATCAGCTGTGGTAACCACAACCCTGCTTTATCAATCGTGGCTTGAGGGTCACGTGGTTAAGCCCTCAAACGAACACTTGATAATAGTTATCATCAACATTCGCTTCAGTTCCGTGTGAAGAAATAGTTTTTCATCAATGTAATTACTCGTTACGAATGTAGTATGTTCTATTTATAGTGTACAACCTGGAATATACGCGTGTTTCCACGGCGTAGTGTATCAAAACAAACACTTCAATTACCATCCTTTCAGGGGAAATAACTGCTTAGTAAAAAACTAAAATAGTGCATTATTGCACATGGCTCCATATCAGAGATGTTGCCAAATAGTGTCTGCAAATAGACAAAAGAATACTTGTGTTTAGCCCTCTTGCGTAAAATATGTACATACCGCCCGAGTCTTTCGGCATTTACGAAAGATAGTGTTTTGGCAAAACAGGTGGCGTAACGAATTCAAACAACAGTTAACATGACTAAACCAGGAACGATAACACTAAACCCAGCTGTTTTGGGATAGTGATTGAGAAGAATCCATTAGAGTATGATAAAACACTATGATAAAAGAACACCCAAAAGGCCGAATTTATCGACCAAGAAACCATATTTCTGTGAGTGGAGTTACAGCACAAAATAGCACTAAGGTTTTTGGTTTTGATCGTGATAAATCTGATAATACAAGCACACTTATGATATCCACCCATGCAGAGGAAACCAGAGACCAATCTATTATATGGTCTCTGGAAACAGAAAGGTCATTTTGTACAAGCATTGATTACTATCCTTTCACGGTTTCTCATTTTTGTTATTATAACCAGATGACAAAATATCCCAACTCAGAATTAAATTGAACAGTGGACTATTTTCATATTTCAGATTATACCTGTTCTGCATTTGAGCATTCACACAATTTTCAGTTACCATGCATGGCTAATCTATGTAAACAAATCGATATGCATATGGCAGGTGTGCAAGTGATAAATTTTTTTATGGACTATTCCAGCTTATTCATGACGACCTGTAGGTAATCATGTCTGGACCAGACATACAGGTGTTTGATGTCATGAGCAACGGTGACGCCGTCGTCGAGGAATGATGACTATGTCACCAGACGTACGCTTCACCCTGTCCATTTAGAGAAGCATATACAAGTTGTACATGAAGTTATTTGAACCCGGAATTTCCAGATGAGCAGCCTATATATACATGTTCAGATAAACTTACTTGTAGTACAAGTAATGAAGATGAGCTGGTGCTTTATTGATGAAAGAAAATACGCTATTTGATTAATTGAAGACAATACCAACGATTAATTAACTGCTTAACTACAGAATACAGTATTTGTTAAGAATGTAGCTGGCAATATTTTTAAGGCCAACGAAGGCCACTGTATGTTGCCAAATATTGATGGATAATATCGGTGTCATCTTTTGCAGGGTAATATCGATGGGAAATTAATTCGGCCATTGTCAGGTGTAAATTAACCAAGGACAGTACCCGTGGTGAGTTAATGAAGAAATATATCGTGTTTAATTAAGGCAAATCTCGTTGGTAAATTATGCGTTACATTGTCGTTGATTAATTAATAAAGGACAGTTTCGGTGATAAATTAATGAAGAACAATATCAGTGGCAAGTTAATATCTACATGAAAGGCCAAACACCACGTGAAACCTATTCACATACTTGTCGGTGGTCAGCTAATGAAGGACAATGGCGACTTTAAGTCAGGACACCATGCAACGTGTTCAAGGACTTAACAGAAACAGAAATCTACTACTGATCCGAGATTGTGGTGAAAGATGGTAAATCTCTCAGTTATACCCTGTGCACACTATATACCAATTCAAGCAACGATCTCACCTCGAACGCCGCATTATGGTCAAGTATTCAACAGTTGTCGACCGTCACCCCATCCTTATTTACTATTACCGATAGCTTCGTGCTAGGGTCACCGTCATACTGCACCTCGCTTCAGGTGTACATACTATTTAAACACTTGGGATGGGCCCGTACAGACTAGGTAAGTAAATGATTTTAACCTAGAAAGCCATTTCGCAGGATCCTTGTGGGTCCAGTGCCCGAACCACCTCAGCGATTACGCTGGGTTGTGACGGCGCTGGATGGAAGGTAACTGTACGTTGCCCGTGGTAATTGAACGGAAATAGGTATTCTTTGAAGACCGGAGATGAGCGAACTCCCACCCGAGGGTCTCATTAAGCTGTCTTACGTCATATGTTTAATATGTAATAGCAATGCGTCGGCACGGTGGTGAGACATTCAATACTTGTGAGTGAGTAATGGTGTTAATATGTACGAATGCCTGCACGGAACGCTCATGTTTAAACAAGGATCTAACGATTTCACTGTATACGGGGATTTCTACGATATCTATGAGCGAGGTTGTGTGCTGATGATCTTATATCGCGGTTTCAGTGGTATTATGTTTCCCTTTAAACAAGGATATAGAGGTTGATATCTGAAGAACGGGTGAGACACGCCAAGGTTCATAATCAGCTTTAATTTGGGAATGGTTTTCAATCCAGCGGGTGCTGATCTTTGAGAGCATTGCTACACTTCTGTTGATGTGCCTCAGACCAGTACACTGCACCACGTCCACTTGACTGACTGACTGAGTTTGGTTTTACACCGCTTTTAACAATATTCCAGCAGTGAAAACGGGGGACACCAGAAATTGGCTTCACACATTGTGCCCATGTGGGTATTCGAACCCGGGTCTTCGGCGTGACGAGCCAACGCTTTAACCATTAGGCTACCCCACCGCCCCCTGTCCACTTGATGAATATGTCGACAGCCGTGAGATTTCAGAGATATTAAACGGTGCCACTCATTTCACCTTTACGGGAAGGGACATCGAGATGACCTTGTCCACGGGCTATCATTCGTAAGGATTGTAATCAATTAAACCTAGCGTAGGATCTTCGTCGTCTTTCACGAAATCAATATCTGTGATAATAGTGTTCTTCATGTTCGTCTACTGTTCACTGCCTGTACATGGTTCAATGTCTTTGTAGTGTAATTCAGAAACCAAAGTCATACAACATGACAGCTGGCACCCAATGGGGAGTCCAGGGTATCGTTCCTCAAAGCGATCGTAGCGCTAAGATGATCGTAACTCGCATACTTTAACATAGGCTCACCACACTCGTAGCGCTACGATCGCTTTGTGGAACGGGGTCGGGTTAGAATAGGTTTTACACCTATACTTGTCGTGAATGGTGGCTAAATATATTCAAGACTGACGGACTGAGTTTGGTTTTACGCCGCTTTTAGCAATATTCCAGCAACA
>VKKT01001817.1:84208-98991 GCA_008038995.1 Haliotis laevigata | reverse complement strand
GAAAATGAAATACCCACTCAACATTCATAATACCCACTCAAAGGAAATACAGTGGGTACAGTACCCACATGAGCTAAATCTGATCTGGAGCTCTGGTAAGAGAACCAACCATACCATGACTATATAAACAGCTATACACTGAGCAGGTAACCCATCGCTATGAAGGTCATTAATACATCACAAAAACACCATTATAGATTTAAACAGAGGTTAAAATTAATAAAAATAAAATATTTGTGTATCCAACAATCCGAAGGACGTTGTCGTTCACTTGAGACCCTGAATTCGGATTACAGTTGTAACTAGTTGTCCTGAAGACATTCACAATATTTGTAGCATGGGTGTAGGACATTCCCTTTCATGTCAATCATACAATAAAAGTTAAGTCATGTTTGCATGAAACTTGAATTTTGACTGACCTGGGGTGTGGTTCACAAAGCTATTGACTACAACTGCCATACCTCCTATACTGTAACATAGACTTACGACAGTCGTAGCGCTACAATAGCTTTCTGAAATGGGTCCCTGCCAATCTTACAGGTCAGTTCTTGAATGAATTCACATTTGCACACATGGTTCAAGGTGTTATCATTTGGCTATTAGTATGTGAACTCGCAACCCCATCTCATGACGCACACATATATAATCAACAACAAACAAGGGGACATGTTACTTTTCACACATACTTTTCATCGTTTGGCTTTACAACATGAAGATCTGAAAAAGCATGTAAGGTTATTGTGCAAAGCAAAATATTAAGGCAACAATAAAAATTTGTTCAGTTTCTTTTACTCATAATACTGACACCAGCTTGAGACAATGAACATGACAAAAGCCATATCTCCTCAAGCAAAGGGGGTTCCGCAAAGCTATCTTAGCACTAAGGTGATCATAACTAACTTTAACACAGTGAGTGAGTGAGGTTTTATGCCACTTTTAGCAATATTCCAGCAATATCACAACGGGGGAAACCAGAAATGGGCTTCGGACATTGTACCCATGTGGGGAATCGAATCCAGGTTTTTTGGCGTGATGAGCGAACGCTTTAACCACCAGGCTACCCCACCGTGATCACAGCGCTAAGATCGCTTGGTGGAACATGACCCCGAGATGTTATAAAGGTTATAAAGACATGATAGAGACACACCACCATAGTACTCCATTATCTACTGCCATGTTAGATATGACTGCAAGCGTTTCTACCTCACTCACCATGCACCTTGGCTGCTAAAACAAGTAACAATGCATGCACAGTAACAACAATAGCAACCTCAAGTAACATCACAGCACACGAACAAGTAACGTAAGGATGCCATGCTATGTGTACCCTTTACCATTGTGCACAAGCCTAACTACATGTCTGTTTCTAGGAAATGTGAAACCAACAAGGCTTTCTCATATCTCTAAATTGATCAGACTGCCTTCATGATATTGTCTAAACAGCATGTGCACGGGGGCACAAGGTCAAAAGTTCAATACTCAGACTTGTCATAGCAAAACACTGTTCAAGATGGTACTTAATGTTACCAAACCTGCCACTTAGCAGTATGCAGGATTACCTCCTTTCATCTTCCAAGAGGTATCAGGTATCTGGCATAGTGACATATTTAACGCTTTACTCACTTTAGAAGAGTTTATGTTTAAATAAGGTTTGCATTCTATCAGTAAACAAAGATCCACAAATAAATCCTTACACACAAGCTGAAATGGATACATTTAGTAATTACATTGTTGTTATAAAATTGTTTTTAAAGGTTTTCATCCTATTTGTACACAAACAACTCAACCAAATAGGTAACAGTTATTTATTTTGTGTATTTTACGTGAATCAGCACATTATCAGAAAGTCACTAACTTGGAGTCAACCCATTTCTATCAATACACTTTCTTTCTATAAGTCTCTTAAGTACGAAACATAATTGTGAACAACAATAAAATAATTTCAAGGTCTGTGTAATCCAAATCACAATTATTTTCTCATTTCCATATATCTACAGCCATCATACTTCTCGAACTGGCCAATTTAACAAACAGGCGTGGCATTAAAGTCATGGTAACATCTCTACAGGCCTGTCACTAGCATATGTCTGTTTTTGATTGAACTGTCACACACAGCCTCTCCATTCCTCTGTACTGCTACAGTTACTGTGAGTTCTATTTAGGTCAGGTGCAGTGTAAATAAAATGACAGACACAGAATGTTTGGGACATTGAATCAGCATGATAAACTACAAAACTTTTAATGTTGAAATAAAATTAATCAAAGGAGTAAGGAGGATATTGGTGCAAATATTTGTCACTGTGCTTCATGCAGTTTATGACAGTCATTAGATTGTAGTTCGTTGTGTGTAAAGTGTCGTACAGAAACACAGTGATATCAACCAACTGCTGCCAGTAATTGAAGTTGCCCTCCATTGTTTGTGACATCACAGAGAGTTTTATATGACATTGTGAAAATAGATTGACTGAGTTTATAGCTCAGCCTGTGACTGGGATTAGATGGCCTTCAAAATAGATTATAGAGATCAATATTACTTAACGAAACATCCATCGATTATAGATAAATTTTGAAGAAGTAACTATAAACAAAACTGAAAAATTATATTCGAAAGAATTCAACATATTTCACATCACTTTGAGAAGCAATACATCATTGTGTGAAATACAAATGTACTAACAAAACAACATCCTCAACATAATTTAAAAGCAGCCCATGACTAAAGACGTCACTTTGTGAGTGAGTTGGGTTTTACTCCGCTTTTAGCAATATTCAGCAATATTACGGTGGGGGACACCAGAAATGAGTTTCACACATTGTACCCATGTGGGGATTCGAACCGGGGTCTTCCACGTGATGAGCGAATGCTTTAACCACTAGGCTACCCCTACCACAATGGTTTGGCTCACGTACAAGTAACACTTCAGTAGAGGCAATATACATAATATTAAACACTGTTTAACAAATACTTTAAGATTTGCTGAGGATCATTTCTCAAACTGATTACATAAAATGTATGCATACCTACATTAGTGATGCATGTACATGTCTTTGGTAAATATTTTATGAAAAAAGCATCAAAAGTAAAACACACGAGAAAAAAATATATTCATCTTCTATACCTCAATCACATAAAGAGGTTTCCTACATATACATTTTGTCTTCATTATATCTCAGTTATTACTTATTAAACCCACCTGTTTTGATTCCTTGTGCTTTCTTCAAGTTGTTGATAGTAGTGGAATGCATTATCTCAGAAATTATGTTGTATCTGCAACAGAAGCAAACATGTTTCTGAAAGATCTCAAAATGATTCTTGCAAAGCATTTGTGAGATCTTAGAATAAGCAGCAGTTCAGACAATTTTAATGGTTAAAATACTTTAAATTCTTGTTTTAATTGAACACTGGTATCTCCACCCACCTCATTTGTTTCAGGTGTTCAATGTCTACACACATCTCAATCTTCTTTACGAAATCCTCGTATGTCGCGGCGTAGGTGTACGTGCGGCGCGTGTCCTCGGACAGCTTCTCTCGGTACTCCAGGTAGCTCAGTAGTTTCAGGTTGATGTAGTCTGGATCACATATCAAGTCTACCATTGGCTTCAGTGCTGAAATGAAGCAGGGAGCTCAATACAGGACTTGGCAGCAGATATCATCATGAAAATGCATTTTCGTCAGCGATGACTATCACCCTCAACAAATGTTTGATTCTGTGGCAGCAGGTGTAGTATCATGGAGAGGGCAGTCTGGGACTTCATCCACTCATCTGTAGCCCCTGTCCCGTCTTACGATCACATTGGTTTGTATTAGTCCATATACAGTGAGTGAGTGAGTGCAGAGCTTCGCCGAGTTAAGCTGAATGAGTGAGTGAGTTGAGCGAGTTGAGTGAGTGAGCTGAGTGAGTGCAGAGTGTCACCAAGTTAAGCTGAGCGAGTGAGTGAGTGGTTGAGATGAGTGAGTGGAGTGCAGAGCGTCGCCGAGTTGAGCTGAGTTCAATGCCACTTTTGCAGGTATTCCAGTCACATCACAAAAGTATTCCAGTCATACCACAAAAGTATTCCAGTCATATCACAAAAGTATTCCAGTCATACCACAAAAGTATTCCAGTCATACCACAAAAGTATTCCAGTCACATCACGAAAGTATTCCAGTCATACCAGTAAAGGATTCCAGTTAATAGTTAACAAACAAAAAACAGTGTTGAACGAAAGGCCAAAGTGATGCAGCTCTCAGTGTTTTCCACTTTGGAGAAACCCATGAGCATAAGTATGGTGCTCAGAAACATGTTCAGAGCAAACCAGGATTCAAACCCACAATCACAGGTTTCAGGCAAGGCAAGGGAAGCAACTCCATTATAAATCATGATGCCTTAAACAACTGGGCTACCCATGTTATATTATAGAGATGTAACTATGGCAACATTACCGGTAGCAGTGACTATTTCCCTCAGTAGATGCCTGATACTGTGGCAGCGGTTATAACATGGCGGCAGGAGAGAAATCAGTAGGACATCACACAACTTCCGTAAGTAGTTCCTCTCAGACTCCTCATCTCGTAACCAAGGGTGCAGTACAAATGTCGGCGCTTTCTCTGTCTTGTCAACAACATCCCTGGAACAGTAAACCAGTTCCACAACTTAGAGTTGCCATATTGCTTGAACCATTTCAGGAATTTCATATTAAAAGTATCCCAGTCATATCACTGAATGTTAGACATAGACCAAAGTGATGCAGGTCTCTGTGTGTTCCACTTTGGAGAAACCCATGAAAACAAGTATTCGCTCAGAAACTTATTCACAGCAATCCAGGATTTGAACCCACAGTCATATGTTTCTGGCAAGCCAAGGGGTGCATCTACACAGTCAACCATCCTTGAAGATGCCATGTTTCAGGACTTTCTTTATAAATACACACTGACATAATGATCAGAGTAAAAATAGGTCCTGCACATGTGACATTGGAGACCATCCTGTCATGTTCAAATCATCTCAAATATGTAACTACAGTGAAACCTGCCAACACCAGCCCTCTCTCATCCGGCACACTGTCAAAACTGGCATAAAATTTTGGTCCCACCATTTTACAACGACATTATGATGATTAAAACATTGTCTAATCCGGCACCTGTCTATTCCGTATTCCGGCACGACTTTCCGGACCCAACAAGCAATTTTAACTGTAATTAACACTGTCCAAACCGGCATGGGTTTGAGCAGTCCAATCAAGACCCATAATCCAATACACTAATTAATCCTCTTGGCACGCTAGATAATCAGGAATTGCGCGGTGAATCAAATGCTCTAAGCATTGACAAGTGTAAATGGCAGCCATGTTGGAAAATCATCGTCTGTGTCTAATCCGGCACCCTGTCTTAACCAGTATTTTATTTCGGTCCCATGGGGGTGCCGGTTTAGACAGGTTTCACTGTAGATGGAGGGGACTTGCAGCTTGTTACATGCCATGATAATCATAATTATATTTCAAAGAAAATGTACTTCCATTTCCTACAAGAAACAACACAATAAACAAGCCTTTCACTCATCCCTCAGCATTAAACTAACAACTGCATGTCTACATGGGGTGTTTTTAATCCATACATGCATAGAAAAATTCATCTTACAATAAATTGACACATCAATAAATCATGATATGCTTGGGTTAATACATTTAAAACTAAATTTTCCGATCAGTGTCACCCCCATCATTGACTTGAACGTAAACAAGCCTTTTTGGAGTAAACACATATTATTAAATAAGACAGCACAAACATTTTACTGGACATCGGACACATGATGATTATGACAGTGATCTTACTTTCTGCATGCAAATCTAATGTCCCTGTAGTGATTGTGGAGCAGGTCAATGACCTCCTGTGTGATGACCTTCACAAAGTCAACCCGAGAGAGGCGGGATCCAAGCTCCTCCACCATTAGCCACATGTCACATCTGGTGAAATAACATTCCAGAAAACTTCATGTATACTGTTATACCTCGAGAACAGACTTATATCAACTAAATTGCTTCTTATACAATTATTTCTTATATTTTCTCAAGGCTAACATACAAATATTCACACATTGTGCCCATGTGGGGAATCGAACCCGGGTCTTTGGTGTGACGAGTGAACACCTTAACTACGAGGCTACCCCCGCCCCGATTAGGTTGATGTAAGGCCTCACATTATTTATTCAGGTGTTTTATATGACAATGATAATATCCCACAAATATGGTTATCAAATGGAGACAAAAACATGACAACATAATCTTAGTTTCATAAGAAACTAAATAGTTTCTTTAGATTGCCTAGAGTCTTAGATCATTGGCTCCCTCCCTCCCACTCACTCATTCACCTTTCACTCACTCTCACACACACACACACTCTCATTCAACTCACCCACCCACTTTCTCTCAACTCACCCACCCATACAATCAATCACACACTCTCTCTCTCAACTCACCCACACATAGGCTCACTATTGTCATGTCTTCATCTCAATAAAGAACTGATTTATGTCACAAACGTTTAACTTACTGTACAGAGTTTACAAATCTCTGCTGGTTCTGTCCAAGCTTGGTGTACCAGGAAAGGATGAAGTCATTGATAGCGAGGTCCATGATATCTTGGATGGCATTGTCCAGACTCCGGCTGATGACCACTTTCCTCGACGCCTCTTCCACTTTAGCCTGCTTCTCCTGGTTAAAGACAAAGGCACAGAGGAGTTAAAATGGTGTTTACCATCATGTTCAGGATTATTTCAATCTTACAGCAACAGTCTTCACATCTGGCGCCATGTACTATACCAGACTAACAGTGTTTGCCAACCAAGATGGCTGGTTTAACGTGGATACTGAACAGCCACTCGCCAGTGTTAGCTTATCTCCTTGTAGGTAACATCATGTATTTTAACTAGTGGTGTGACGATTCATCGATACACATCGATACATCGATCCATGGGCCACCGATACAGTCAATCGATACAAAATTTTACATTGTCGTATATCCCGATGCGGTACTTCAAATGAGCCATGATACATCAATGTTTAACTTTGAATATTGTCGAATCGTGATATCTGTCAAGAAGAAAAGACTTACTTTTGTTTGATGATTAAAATATTTGCTTACTTATTTTCCCTTCATAAGTACACGTTTTTCTCGGAAATTCTAGCATCAAGAACTTTGTCAGACATAGCGCTCGTATGTTATTTACATTCACAACGTTCGTGTATAAACTTAATTTTCTCGTACCCGAATGAACATTGAAAAACGCCGGCAGAATTTGACGAAATACTTTAAAATGGCTTTGTATTGATCCTAAGGTGTTTTTATAGTTGGTGTTAGAATTAAAGATTTTAGTATCGTGATACGTATCGTATTGCCACCCTTATATTGGGATTCGTATCGTATCGCAGCTTCAGTGCACGATACTCTGGCGATATATCTTCATGACTAAAATTTTAGTATCATGACGTATCGTATCGCAGGTTGTATGCCAATTCCAGCACTAATTTAAACATCTTTTGGTATGACACAGTCTGGGTAAATCATAAAGCTTTAGCTATCTGGATAGATACTCTGGTCACTACTCCATGAGACAGTGACTATTCTAGGATAGGTCCCCCTTCACCAACAAGGGATGTTCAGTGGTGTTACATACAGTAACATATGATTACAAAATGTACATAGAAAAAAATTCTTCGAGTGTTCAGGTTTGTAAACAGATTTTACAACAAATAAATGAAAACCAAATGACAATATTACACTCAATTCTACCTGTCACATTACAATTTATAAAAAATTAATGCCTCATTATAGTTGGCACTCCCTCAAACAGCTTTTTGCCACACAATAACAGAAAAAAAATAATTGTCATGTTGATAAATGCACTGCAGACAAGAGAAAATGGCAGACTCCCCTCCTCTATGACATCACAGCAAAGAGCTCACTGAAGCAGGGGTTTCAATACGCAAGTGAGCTGGTTGTGGGACTAAGGAAGGTGTTCGTTGCTTTTCAAATAACGATAAAATTACTTATGACTTTATTTTGTGTGTATATATATACTTTGTTTGACCATTAACTTGTAATAAAAAAGTCTGTATTTGACATACCCGGCATCTATTTCAAGGAGATCATGGGGTCTAAGGGATCTGCTCTTATAGTATTTGAATCTTTAGTCATACAAAGGTATTTCTGCAGGCAATGGTCAATTGCTCATATTAACCACTTCCATAACTAAAAAGTAGAAACTGTTATCATGGGCATTCATTAATTTCATCCAATAATGGACTTATTTACAGAGGAAGCATGGCAAATGAACCTATCGGTAGCATTTACCCTCATTACCATCTCAATTAAAACATCAAGACTGAAGCAAAGATCTTATTGGCAATTTGTTACAAATAATCACAATGATTCCAACAAAACAGTAACAGTTAATATCGACACTTAATTTTGATAGACCATCTAGCACATACCATCATCTTCTGTAGCAGAATGGAAGCCAGGTTGACCTGTCTGGGTGTTGTGACGGGCTTGTAAAGCTTTCCCTGTACAAGATGCCATTGTATGGAGTAGTAGAAAGCAGCACCAGCAGCAGCAACATGGATGCCAACGTAGAGGAATGGTGACAGCCAGTTGTAAATATACAGAATGGACAGAAACACAGCTCCTAGAGCACCCAGCAATTTGTAATCCATACTTTCTCTAGATCTCACTCATATCCTAAGTATCTGAAACACCAATGATTATAATTGTTTTATAGATTTATTATTTCTGGAAGTCAGGGTAAGAATTTGCCCGTAACCCCTGCTTGAAATGTATTCTATTCATTAGGATTATTTCGAGGGTTTAGGGTTAGGGTTAGGGTTAGGTTTAGGGTTAGGGTTAGGTTTTTGGGTCGGGTATAGGGTTAGGCATAGGCTAGGCTTTTTATATAAAAAACAACAACATAGTCCTATATTCTTAGGCATAGGGTGATTAAAGAAAATACTGGTGTTACGGGCGGAAATCTTTCCGAAGTATGTTCTCTAGCGCTGTTGTGATTTACGATTTTGTCAATTTGCAATTCGTCATTCTTATGTGGATACCAAAGAACTGTAGTAATCACATGTGCTATGACAGGCGTGATCAAACTGCAGCTAGAAAGTTCTTTTGCAATCGTGTAAGCATTCATCTTTCATCTGAGCCTACGGAATCTTCATTGTGATTAATTCATTCAAAACAGTCTTACGAAAGTATCAAGTCAGGAACATTTTTCCCAGATGGAGGCGCTGTTTTTGCCAAACCAAATCTGACAGCTGGCAGAGGTGGAGACAGGTGCAGATTGACTGGATCTAATATATACGTACTGTATACATAAATCGTAATGGAACACCAGTGTATGTGTGTAGCGCATATAGCTTTACCTCGCCTGTACAGAGAGGCGTAACTCGAGTGACACCACACGTAACGTCAACACTCTTCGCATGATGGAAACCGTGTGTATGTTTATTACAAAGGGTCAAATCAAAGGTCACTTCCTTGTTTTTAAACCTCGCGCTTTCTCGCACATTAATGTATACTACCTAAGTACAACTAGTTATTTATCTGATTATAAATGGGTGTCCGCGGGCTGATATGTACATACATCTTATAATTTCCATATAACAGATTATATCTTTAATATCAAATGTATTATAAAACTTATATACTATGTGAGCTTAAGTTAAGTATTGTACACAGCGATTAACGAATAACCAGCTCAGAATATACAGTCAGGAAAATATGTTCATTGTGCCGACAGGTGCCCGGATCACAGCATGACCCGTCGTCTGCCCTGATGATTGTTTGGCGGGTGATAACTCATTCAAAATTAATCTCACGGGCTGGAATAAGGACATGATTTAAATTGGGGGCAGTGAAGTTACAGTTCATAACCATGGATGAATCAAATGACAGCAGTTGGTTGAGCGAGCGGAACGAGGCTTTGCTGGAAAGTCAATATCCACTGCACACTGCTATTCGTGATGGCGATATGGAAAGAACTGTGTCTTTGTTGAAAACCGGGCGGTTTGATCTGTACGAAGAGGACGGATTTTACGGATGGACACCTGTTCACTGGGCAGCACACTTTGGAAAAGTAATAACTTCTGCTGTTGTCAAACTTTTTGTCAGTTTTAACTGAAGGCTATATTAAACCCCGGGCAAAACAAGTCATTTGCTGATAAGTGTGTAGGCATATTGTTGACAAGGCCGTTCGGTCTATTTTTAGAACAGTGGAAAATAATACAACCCGGAAAGAAAATGAGGCTGTCGAACAGTATGTCTACATGAAGAAGCAACTTTCATGTATACATGTGAATCGTAACTGGCAACTCAATGTTAGTGCGTCTCAATGCAATGGTAGTGTTAAAACACATAATACCCTTGTATACTTAAGACATGGGTGGAATAATTTTGATTAAGCCAAATTGAGAAAGTTATGATGTCGGCTAGCATTGTCTTGTAGACGTACTCTTTATGCAAGTCATGATAAGACTTTCAAATCTCTCCAAGATTTTTAATTTATTTAATTTAATTGCCATACTACAACTCTTACATTTAACACTAAGGTCAGTTAAACCTCTGTTAAGTGCAAAGTGTATTGTTACCTGATATATTTCGCTTAACAGAATTTTAGATTTGACACAATTTTGAGTTGAATTTTCGAAACACAGACACATGCCTCAGAATCTGTGTATCAGTCCAGCTGGTGCAAAAACCTATAGTCACCTAGCCAAAACCTATCTGTCTGCCTGACATTGTTACTGCATCAACTTTTATTATCCAACTTTACAGGAATGAAAGAAGTGGATTCAGGTTTCAGTGGTAGAACAAATGTTGAAGTCATGCACAGTGAACCCTAATTGTTAGATTTTTTAGAACGTGGTTATGTTTGGTTACCTTTCCATGTTTATTGTTTATGATATTGTTTCTTGTATTGTCACATTCAGGCTGTGACAATCTGTGCTGTTCCAAACATGTTACATGTAGAACAATGCTGTAGGCTTTGTTCATCATGTGTTGCTGTCCTGTCAACTGTCAAGATTTATTGATACACACCTGTTGCACATCAGTCATCCAACTTTGTTTTGACAATAGGTATTTATTAATTGTCATCATAAATGACATTGAGAGATACATGGAATGTGGAGTTTCCGTTTATATGTGCAATTATGGTGCCCAATTATGTCAAATGTTTCATTTGTTATTATCATCGATACATGTTTTCTCCATTTCCAAACATCCCTTGCAATATTTTAGAACTGTTACATGGTTGCCTCATATGAAAGCATAATGAATAACACATAAACATGGTTAAACTACTCAAAAATGTTATTTCCGCACAATTGTTTCCTAATTTTCATATAATATGGGAGACTATGGATGTATTTGATACTATTACTAGAGGTATGAGATAAACAACTGATAATACTTACAAATGTCAAATTTAACATGCTTTATGTAAAAGGTAAAATATTCTGCAAAAAAATCCAGTTTGGGATCCAGTCCAAGGCTCATCTCAAATTTGAGATAAGCAGGCAGATTTTTATAGGTGTTGTATAAGTATATTTATTATATAATATAACCACTTTATATTTTATATACAAAAATGTATCCCAGGAAATACTTAGGCACTATATTTTCTTTTTAGTAAATAAACTGCATAGATATGCAGACATTAGGTTAGTAAGCTTGGCTAATTGTACAAAAACATATATTATAGTACTTATTATACTGAAATTGATCATATTGAGTTCTTTCAAATCACTGTAACTGCTAATCGGTCGAGCCTAACTGATTTTTCTTTCAATAGTAATGACAAGCATGATAACATGCATTGTGTGAATTTCTCAAGAGTAAGGTGAGAGAAGAAAGATCACTATTAAAACTTTCCTGACGAGCAACATACACCATTGGTGATATGAAACTTGTCTACAGCTTATTCTCAACATGCGTATAGTAAAATAAGTAGATTTGGGGTGAATGGTACTAGTCCCTCGATACTTGACTAGTCCAGTTGACACACTATATCCCTTCGTTCTAATTTACCTTTTTCTTTTCTCATGATTTTCCTTCAACATATTTGCTGTGATCACAGTTGTGGTTTTCCACATCCTTCTTTCCATTTGTGTTTTAGGCAATACAAGCTTTCCATAACCTCAAGCATTTACCAGGTCTTTTTGTTATATATTGCCATGATATTGCCCCTTCATAACAAAGATCGGAAGTAACTACACCTAGACTTCATACAGAGATCACCAAAAGCATGAAGAGCAGTGTTTTACATCAGTTATTTTGGTCATTGACAAACTGTGATCCAGAATGCCCTTCAGTATGGTAAATGTGAAAAAAAGATTGTCCTATCCAAGTATGCTGAATTTATTAAAACTGTATTATAACACTTTTCTCAAGAAACATTGAAATATTTCATGTATTTATGAATCTTGGTACCTGGTATAGGTTAACAAAGTCTTAACATTATTAATTAGTCCAATATCCTGGTATAGTTGTATATGTTTCTGTCTCAGCAGATAATTGTTATTAAGATAGATACGGTAATATGTTAAACTCTGAAATCAATTGAAAAAGATTCCAAAATATACATTGGGGTAGTACATTTGAAAATGTCATATGAATTTGTTTTTGGATAACACAGCAGTTTCAGTTTGATATCTATTTGAGACATTGGTTTTATCTTATACTTTTAACCTTTTGATCTGATCATGCTGGTTAAAGTTTATAGCTTTGCCCTCATTGATAATCAATAACTCATCTGGAATGTGTCTTTGTGTTACTTCTTGCCACCAAAGTCACTGTAAATGGGTGATCTGGATATTTGTGGATATTGCTAAATCACTACAGACTGTTACACATGCACATAGTACTTTAATGGCAACCTATTTTTTTATTTTATAAAACAAGTAATTTTAGACTTGCTTTGCAAAATTTCTGTTTGTTTATATGTAGTTTAGGTTTTGCAGAGAACATGTAGAAGAAAAAGTTTTCCGTCTCTGTTTTAATGTATGTAGTACTGTTCATTTCTTGTAGTTAAGTGTTGTGTGTGCATTGTGATTTTAGTTGACGTGCCTTATGCAGTTACTCCAGCATGGTGCCAGCTGCGATGCCGCTACTCTTCGCTTCAACCAAACCCCCGCCCACATTGCTGCTTTAGATGACAATATATACTGCCTAAAATGGTTGTTACATTGTGGTGCTTCCGTCAACAGACAGGTAAATCACAAATAGTAACTGAAATGTTAACTTTGGTTTGTAGCTTGATATCCTGAGAAAGCTTGTGTCAATGTCGAAAGATGGCTCCCCAGTTGTGAGATCGAATCGATCCCAGGTAACTCCAGCTCATCTGGCTGCAATGTCAGGGCACCCCCACTGCTTGCAGTGGGTACTTCAAGCTGGGACTGACCCCTGTATTCAGGTAAATAGTGCATGCTGTAGACTAGACTGATGTTTAGTCTCTGAATAAAAATAATTTTGATACTTTCAAGTAAACCCATTTGAATTGAAAAGGCGCCCCTGTGAGATAGGAAATTCAGAACCTGAGGAAATCAAAGACTTTCTTCAGCTGGGGCTTTAGCATTGCAGGGAGGGCAAGGCAGTAGGGAAAATAATATGGTTCATGACCTGTGAGATAGGCTAGCTGTAGACAAGCCTTGCCTTCTGAAATTTAGCACAGTGAGCCAGACTAATAGATATGCTATCATATTAGTACATGTATCCATGAAGGGTCAGTGCTTAAGAGTAAAATCTGTTCATAAAGCCTATTTGGTGCTAGTGAACTGTAATATCCTTTGAATTGAATCCATGTCATATAACTGGTTTGAAGTAATCTGTTCATATTGTATGGAATAGATATTTTCATAAACATTTTGGCAATGCAGGCATGGTCAGCAAAAGTGACTAAGCAGTTCTATTTTAGGGCATAGCAATTTCAGCTATGCTGCCATGTTTTTCACCTATGTAAGGCTGCAAACATTAGAATCTCATATTGTAAGTATCACATCTCATACACATTAACCTTTGTCAACACACTGCACATTTTGACATTAGAAATGAGCAGTTTGTATATATGATACTTATAAGTTATGGAGCAAGCTATATCATATTGTGTGAGACTGGAATTTCCTGAACAAAAGCACTGACCGATTTATTGTAAAAGTAATATACAGATTTCAGTACCAGTGACGGTTGTTGTCCCCCGGCGGAACGGGGTACTATGTATTCAGTGGCATCCGTCCATACGTCCCGATTCTTGTTAACGTGATATCTCATGAACTGTTGTACCCAATGTCTTCAAATTTGGTGACAGTCTACATTGAGGTATGACCCAGACACCAGTAGACTTTGGTGACCTTGACCTTGACCTGATCTTCAAGGTCACCACGACACTTTGAACACTTGTCAAATTCTTGTTAAAGTGATATCTGACGCACTGTTGTATCCAATGTCTTCAAATTTGGGGACAGCCTACATTGGGGGATTACACAGACACCAGTCGATTGAGGTGACCTTCACCTTATTTTCAAGGTCACCATGACATTTGAACACTTTTCAAACTCTTGTTAATGCGACATCTCATGGACTGTTGTACCCAATGTCTTCAAATTTGGTGACAGCCTACATTGGGGGATTATGCAGACACCAGTTGATTTGGGTGACCTTGACCTTATCTTCAAGGTCACTACGACACTTTGACAGCTTTTCAAACTTATTTAACATGATATCTCATAAAACATTGCACCCAATGTTTTCA
>VKKT01001817.1:37883-53676 GCA_008038995.1 Haliotis laevigata | reverse complement strand
GGTCGGTGAAGACGTTATGCCGTGTTTACAAACAGGTATCTGAACAGTAGGTCGGTGAAGACCTTATTGTCGTGTTTACAAACAGGCATCTGAACAGTGGGTCAGTGAAGACGTTATGCCGTGTTTACAAACTGGTGTCTGAACAGAAGGTCGCTGAAGACGCTATACCGTGTTTACAAACATTTATCAGTGATTAAATATTACACATATGTGTACTAACGGGAACAGCAGTCAGATCATACTGAGGGGCAGAAAACCATCATTTGATTTCTGGTAACGCCTCACAAGATAGCTCACACCAAGATATAGTGATTCTGTCCACGTAAGGGGCGGTGAGGTAATTTGGTGGTTAAAGCATACGCTTGCACGCCGAAGACCCGGGTTCGATTCCCTATGCACATAGATTCAATATGTTGAGCCTATTTCTGGTGTCCGCTACCGCGATATTGCTGGAACAATGATAAAAGCTACGTAAAACCATACTCACTCATCGTCTACGTAACTTTGTATTTGTTTGTCGAAGGGATTCACTCAGTTCTAAAGTATCATAAATAGCACTTTTCACAACAGAAACTCAAATGCGCTGCACCCACGCAGTCGGAAACAATTAAAGATACAAGCATTTATTGATAATTTACACAATAAAGATAAATGTATTATTATCACTGATTCAGTTTACTGTTAGACATTTAGAGTTGACTCCAATCATGGAGTTACTTAATATTATCAATTCACTCCATAGAACTGAACTTCCATTTCAATAACTCATGATTATGGTAATACATTATTTACATGTTGCCAGAAAAAGTAAGTACAAAATAACCATTAACATGCCGCATGATCGATTTGCTATGCACCCAACCCCACACGGATATACCAATATCCCTCTCCCGACATATTCATGATGCATGCGAATAGTTATGTCTCGTACAGCAGAATGCATTATTCATTGTATATTGCTATATTGTACAGGTGTCGAGAACTTCCGATAGCCCACCCCCAACTCCCCCTCCTGCCTGTGATGTAACAGGGCCTTTCAGGCTACGTTGTGACAATAAAATTTATGACACATCAGTCCACTTCAAAGACTGGCTATAAATAACTTACTATAAAATGCACAGAATCACAGATGTTCGTTTTGTTTAAAAGCTTTCATTTCACAATTACACATGTGATTACGTTAACGAGTGTTATACACTCCAATAGTGTAAGAATATGATAGGATAAATAACGTACGCCACTGTGATTAAAATACAGCTTGGACAAGGTTGATAAAGAAATTACATTTCATCATTATTATATGGTGCAACACCATGGTGCAAAAATATTGTTAAATGGACTAAACATTTCGCATTGTATCTTTTCGTTATCTATCTTGTGTAACTATATGAACTTATTTGCGTCTATTAATCAAATTATATTCACCAACTATATCTGGCCCCACAGAATATATATACCCACCAGAGAGTGAAGAGACAAAAGTATTTATGGAAAGGTGTAAATGACACTAACAATGTTCAACTTGTATTTTGGTATATCATTTCAAATGTGTTTTTTTCTTTAATTTTAAGCATCCATGGTAAAGTCTCTTCTCGTTCGTTTTTCGTTAATAAAACTATCTAGATCTAATTTGTAGTTGCAAAACCCCAACACAATAGAATCTATAGTGTAGGCTATGTAAACTTATATAAAAAAAACACATTTTACTTTCGTATATTTGACATGTGATAACCGTTGATGACATTACGAAGTGCTTAAAATAGCAGACAGGGATGGTTTCAAATGTATAGGTGGCTCTTATACATCGCTATTGTTTGTGGGTTCGCAATATATCTATTTTTATAACCACATGATGTCATGGAAATGAATACGACTAGTATTACAGCTTACTACATATACCACTATTCGTAAAAGCAACTTCTTCTGATCTAGTGGTTGGTTAAAAAATACTTTCGTACATAGAAACTTAGATATATTAAATTTTATAAAGATGTAATATGAAAAAAATTTAAGATGTATTTGTGGAAAGAATGCTAACAAAAGTGTGTTTAATAATATTAGTTGTGCCAGTAATACTATCAGAAAGAGCTGAAACCCGGATGTAGACGTCAGTGGTCGTGAGATCGCTGTTGTCAATACATAGAAATCAAGACATATATTAATCGAACAGTGTAAATAGCTTTGATCACACCACTGACATGTCTACTCCAGCCAGAAGAAGACTAATGCGCGATTTCAAAAGGTTTGTTTATATCTTAGCCCTTTTAGCGACAAAATCTGAATGTAAATATTCCAAAATGGCCGCTACGTAACAACCTTAGTCAAAACTGATGCTGCATATTTATACATCTAAGACACGTATCTTCATGTCATTTTAAAATTGTCATAATATGTTATTTGGAGCAATTTATTGCATTCCAGATTACAAGAGGATCCCCCGGCTGGTGTTAGTGGTGCTCCTACAGATAACAATATTATGCTTTGGAATGCTGTTATATTTGGGTAAGACATTATCAATGACAAAGCTATCTGAAGTCGAAACATAATATCTATATTCATGCCTATATCGATTTTAACATTGAATTGTATTTGTGGTTACATTTATGTATTTTGTGTTGTTGTTATAACAGTGTAATTACATGTCAAAGGCACAATGACTTCTACCTGTTAATGTTATGGATTTATAAGCCTTTGTACTGAAAATATTTCCTGACTTCCTTGTGTGTTTACATTCATAACATAAGGTACATGTTGACATACAATGAACTTTCTTTCTACCATTTTGATGAAATATCACATTATTTCTTATTTATACTGAATTATTCACATTTTTAGGTGAAAATTGTATTCATGTGCAAGCACTAGTTGTTTTGGGTTGTTGTTTTTTACAGAATCTATTTCTCTTTGAAAGCCTTTTTCTATTTTAGTGTCAGCAGGTCCTTTAGATTTTATGCTTCTAAAATTGTCCATAATTAGTTAAATTGCTGGCTTTTTATACCATTTTTATAGGTTTTTTAGTTAAGACTGGATTAGCTAGTATATATACCAATTAGGATGGTGAATGATGCCAAGCTGTTCGTTTCTAATTTTCTGAATGGATGAAGATGGTTGTGTGAAACTGAAAATATATGATCAACTGTTTTTTTAATAAACATTGTTGCATGGGATTGTTACACATAAACAATAAACAAGACACTAAATTTTAATTATGTACAACATTTTGTCATGTTTGATGCAGGATTTTGCGTAGCCTAAAAAAATCTAGATGTCTTAACAGTTCTTTTGCAAGTCAAGAGGACAATGGAGAGTTATTCAAAATTAAAATATTTTGGTAGATACAGAAACAAATCTCAAGCATCCTCAAAACCAACCTCAAGCAAAAATGTTCATTTCAGCTCTGCCATAGATTTATCAAATGCAAATCAAAACAAACATTCTGCCAATTGAAACCTGTCACAGTGAAAAAATGAAGTAGTTTCTCTTGCAATGCAATGGATATGTTAGAACTAACAGGGACTTAAGGAATAGGTTGTGTCAAATATCGTGACTATGACTTATCAAAACATGTTATTTATGTTTATTTAGCAGTGTAAAAAAATGGCCATGATGACCCTCAGTTAAAACTATTATAAAAGATAGATACAGATACTGGAACATTATATCATAATTGTTTGATTGGAATTCTAGACATTTGTGAGTTAATAAGAAATACGTGTCAGAAAACAGCTATTGCTTTATTGCATTTGGGAATGTTTCACTGAAGATTTCAATGTTATTACGCTTGAGTGACCAGTCAGTAAGATGTATGTATACTATGTATTCGTTTTATCATTCAGTCTCTTGAAGTTGCTCCATCTTGCTAAAGTCTACATGGAAAAATCACTACCTGGCATTATGTATATGGTTGTGCTTATTCTCACAAGATATCTTCATAACTCCCTTGAATTTTAAAACTGTTTCATTGCAAATGGTGTTAAATACACAAAATCCTGTTAAACTCATATTTTTTGTGAAAAATTGTTGATTGGCATTATATCAGGGACATTCATCACTTACATACTTCAACTCGCTTTATTTGCTGTAGAACTGCACAGTGATCATATTGTCAAAGGTGGTTTACAATAATTAGATATATCATTAAAATTATTTTTAACCTGAATGTAAACCATTTTCAAACTTTTTCATTTGCATTATTGGTAATATATGTCTTTATGTTTGGCTAAGACATATCAATGGAACAGCTTGTTGTATAACCGAGAATGAGGATCTTTAATTTAGGTCACCAACAACATTGTTTTGTTTGCTCTTTGTTCTCCGCTTTAGATTATTCATCTCATTATTAAATTTGTCATGTTAGAAAAGCATGTTAACTATAATTGTACATGTACTTTATTACACAATACATAGGGGTACAGCGAACTGTATTTTCTAATTATGTAAGCAACAATAGCTTTTTTCATATGCATGGTGAAGCATGATGTGAGTTCTTTGTTAACCAGAGGTTTGCATCTGTTTTATTCAGTGAGTGTAGCAGCTAAGCGTATTTATATTTGTTAGTGTTGGAAATCGCTTCAGGACTCAAGATTAATCGTTACAATGACTAGTATGAGCATGATAGACATTTATTGATATAGTTTTTGACCTAGAACGACAGAATATTTTTGGTCTTCTTCATATCATTGATATGGAAATAATATATTTTTCATTATATTGTTTGATTAATATGGTATTAATTTATATTCATTTGCAATATTTTAAGTAAACCCTGGTGATGAATTCATGGATAAATTGTGTGCTATTAATAGTTCGTATTATCCCAAATGGACTTTTTACTTTTGTATTATGACTGGAAATCATACACTATGATACAGTAGATATCATTACATGAAACTGTGTAGGTATACTCAGCAGCTGAAAGCAGTCCAAAATTTGCGTCAATTTTAGTTACGATTTTGAACATGTTGAAAGGTATCATATATTTCCCAAATTATTTTCCTATAGTTTTGGTCACTAATGTGATTGCTTGGTCCAAAATATGTTTTGCTGGTAATGGAAAAAGATACGTTTTAAGTTAAAATACCATGAAATAGAGAACTTCAGGAAAAATCCATGTTGCAACAAATATTATGTGTTCCAAATTTCCTTGTTTGGAACCCTAAATTAATCCTTGCATTATTGTCAATAGTTATGCCAAGAGAATTAATAGCAGGGAAATACATTTGCTACTAAGAACCGTTAAGTCATTATTTTCATACTGAGTGTTATACCTGTTTCTTCTCGTTCCTTTCCAGGCCTCACGACACCCCTTTTGAAGATGGTACTTTCAAGTTAACAATAGAATTCACGGAGGAGTATCCAAACAAACCTCCCACAGTCCGATTTGTGTCAAAGATGTTCCACCCTAATGGTGTGTACAGGCAATAATTGTACTCTTTCACCATGCTTTATCAACTTTTAGGCTTTTGGAACCCAAGTTGGTACAGTCATCCCTCGCGATAATGCGGATTCAGATAAACCTCGGTGTAATCCATGGCTCCCATTTTTAAAAAAGTTGCCCAGCGATCACACATCTTCACATCATCGAAAATAGCATATCAACAAATCCGCTGTTGAGCTCTGGTTAATCACGCAGTAAACTAGTGAAGTTCAGTGCGGATTGCAGTTAACAGTGTTTATCGTACATATCCATGGTTTTTCAGATGCTTAAAAACATTCAGGGTCTTCTTGAACATCGTAATAACTTATTAGAGACAACTTTGTCATAAAGACATGCCATCAGCCAAGTACTTACGATGTTTTCTGTGATGCAACACACCTCGTTATTGCGAGGGTAATGTCAGAAAACGCATAATGAAACGATCTTCCTTGACTTCAATTTATTTGATTAAATTCAATCTCATTTTCATTCATTCAAACTGTTTACAGTAACATCGGAGAAAACGTGTGAAATGGTATTACCTCATTTTATATGTGTACCACTTCCGCTTATCATGTTCATGAGGGTCTGCTTTTCGCGCCTACGGCCATAGCACTGATTACACATTATTCTCGGCAATCACGAACAGATTACAGCCTTGTCATTCATGGACCTCTAGACCCGCAGTATTGACTTATTGAAGTCATATTTGACAATTACTTGCCAACTTTATGTTTTTATAATCAAAGTATCACGTACTACGGGAAGTCAACAGTGACTTGTCAAACTGTCTCTGACTGGGCACAATACACAAAAAAGCAGTTCTGTTATGTTCATAGAAAATACGATTTTACTTGGAGTTATTACAATGTCATGTATAAGTTACTATAATGCAGGGGGGACACCCATGGACCCGAAGACCCATGTTATGGCGAGCGATAAGTATATGTTGCAAGTCGGTCTGATTGGGTAATTAGGTTGTGGGACTGTGTTACAGTGCACATCATCAGAGACGTATGCCTAATAAAGTGTTTCAGATGGGATGTCAGTATTAGATTAATGAAAGTCAGCCTTTGGAGCTCTAAACTTCAGTTCAATTTCTTACCAGAATAGATAGATCATAGAAATGCATTATTATTCTGAAGGAAATTTGCTGTACACAGTTGCATATTAACATTGAAAACACATACAATACTAGAAAAGATACAAATGCATAAGACATAGAAATGTCATTTGTTATATGTTACATGCAAACAGCCAATACCCACTTGTTTCCAGTATACTGAGTCCACTTTTACCCATTACAAATTTCAGTTTAACTCTTTAAGAAGTGTCTAATGATGATGATCTTAAAAAAATATTTGTATGTTTTTCCTGTTTTGCAGTGTACGCTGATGGGAGTATATGTTTAGATATATTACAGAATAGATGGAGTCCTACATACGATGTGTCAGCTATACTTACGTCAATACAGGTAAGTGTGACATTTAGGATGTCACGGGCAGTGCTACATAGTGCTATAGCTGAATTAAGCTGGTAGGCATAATGTAGTGACAATCTTTATTTTACATTAATATTAATAATTTAAGGCGAACTAACATGCAAATAGTATAATGCTTGTTTGTCACTCTTATTTAGCAAGTATGACCCTGAAATCCGTTTATTTTGTTGTGTGCATAGGCAACTTCATACCATTGTGACCATACCCATGTAAGATTACCGGTACTCATTTTATTTCTAAAATGGTTTGGTTGTCCTGGTAAGAAGTTTATTCTAACACTGTCAACTTGAAAGAAAATTGTTTGTCCTGCTGTCTGTCCTTGCTTTGTGTTGCTAAATATGTACAGTCCGTTTGAGTCAGTATCGGATCGATGAATTGCAAATTTTATCATTGTACAAACTTGCCACATACATATAAATAGTACACGTTTATCATTTACTAATACCCAACAGCTTTCTTATATTTGAAAATTTTCCGGACTCCACGAAGAAAGTTCTTTAAGAAACTATCATTAAAATTTTGACACAGTTCACTATTTGTTACGAGGGAGGAGTGCAGNGAAAGGGACAGCCAGGTGTTAGAGAAGCATGTGCACAAGTGCCCACCAAGTTATTGATTCATTAGCCTGTGATGTGCCGTCTCCATCATTTCTCGCACACCTGGCTGTCCCTTTCTCTGCACTCCTCCCACGTAACAAATAGTGAACTGTCAAAATTTTAATAATAGTTTCTTAAAGAACTTTTTGGGGGGAGTCCAGAAAATTTTCAAATATAAGAAAGATGTTGGGTATTAGTAAATGATAAACGTGTACTATTTATATTTATGTGGCAATTTTGTACAATGATAAAATTTGCAATTCATCGGTCAATACTGACTCAAACAGACTGTAGTTGACAGTGAGAAGTGCATTTGAATAGTATAAAAAGTCAAGTTCTTGGACTATGTTAAAGGCATAGATAATTGTGTTATCATGGTTATGCCAGCTGAATATTATATTTGCTTTGAATATGTATATTGCACTAACATCAATGAATTAAGAGAATGGTATCATTTTCTGCTGTAGAGTCTGTTAATCCTTAATTGCTCCACAAAAGACAAATTTGTTTGAATTAAATTAACTGAAAACTTATTCAGAATTTTTCATATACACTTTTATCCACTGTAATACAGTCAGTAGCATTCAACCTATTAAGAAATGTTTGCTATCTATGAGTATGTATCAAAAGAAATTGTAGATGCTTAAACCATTGATAACTGATTTCTAATTTTGATCATTGGAAAACCCATCTGATTTATTCACTCATTGTCTGATCAGATGCACTGGATCCAACTGTCATACCAGCTTCATGTTGAGTCTTTGTTTTTAATGAGATGTAATCAAATAATGGTGTTCTATCATTTAAACAAGTTGTTTTAAAACTCAAATTAACTACTGCCTTAATTGTTTTATTTCAAATATTACTGCGAACATCTAGTAGCATTAGGATGTATAAAATATGTCCTGACTTATTCATTTCAAGTTATGAGCAAGAGTTCTTAGTAAATCAAAAGAAATGGAGATGGTGATATCTCTCTTTACATGAAACTATTGTTGAAGATGTTTAGTGTTTTATCATAACAGAATGGGTCATAACTATTCACCTTTATTTACAAAAACATACCACAAACTACTTGTGAATAAGTGTTAGGCTAGATATTCATTAAAGCAGCATTTCTAGATAGGCGAGTAAATATAGAATGCCTACCTGTCACTCATTGGAGGAGTCAAAATTTGGATTAACAGACAACATGTTTAGTGTTTCATTGTTTTCTTCACATTATAGAACATGCAAAGATTTAAGATTTATCCAATTTCATCCATTACCTCATTCCTGTCTATTGTGTTGATGTAAATACTGCAGATTCAGTGGACCCAAATCATGCAGACTGCATGTCACCAAGTAGAACCAAATTGTGTGTACACCATTGTATGTGTTCATCTCATCAGCAGAATAGCTTGCAATTGATGACTTGACATTGTAATTTCTCTCTTGTAGTCACTGCTACATGATCCGAATCCAAATAGTCCAGCCAACAATGAGGCTGCCCAGTTGTATCGAGAGAACCGACGGGAATACGAGAAAAAAGTGTCAGCGATCGTTCAGGAAAGCTGGAATGATGAGGAGGAAGATGAAGAGGACGCGATGGCTTGCTCTTAGCATCCCGTTCCACAACAACATACATTTGTAGGACATTTTCTGGCAGGTCGGCCTGTAGGTGGGGTGGAGCGGTCACCAGTGATCGCATTTGAGGACAGACAGCTGGCTCTCGGAACTGTTCTCTCCTCTTCCCTCTCGCTGGCTTATTTTTGCCGTTTGTTCTCAATTTGTGATGTGTTGTTGGGGGCGGGCACCATCTCTCCTCCTCACCACACTCGGACGACGTCAGTGTATCAATTAACATTTCCATTGCATTTTAAGTCTCCCGCTGTGTATGTATGTACCGAGGTGAACAGTATACTGTAACTGGCTGCAGTGAATAAGGAAAGCCTGTATCACATCAGGAATATTTGCATTTTCTCAACAAGAGGTAGGATGAAGCTTTTGGTAGATCTTAAAATCTTTGCTGCCGCATTCTTTATCCTTCTGATGTCTTGTCCCATTGATTGTTTTTCAGTCTTTGTTAGACGAACCCAACCCAAACAGTCCAGCTAATAACATAGCAGCCCAGCTTTACCAAGACAACCGGCGCGAGTATGAGAAGCGTGTTAAGACGGTTGTTGAAGAAAGTTGGATTTACCTAGGGGAGGTGTAATGAATTTCCTGATCTTACTCTTACCTGACCACTTGCCACTTCAATGTCATCGTTCACCCTTGTCATTGTATGTTCTCCACTGGCATATCGGTACATTTCGGGAGGAAAAAATACAGAAGCATGTTAGTCATATGAACAGATACACGTCATATAACAGTTGTTACTTTGATTATTCGTTTGTTATTCCCAGTCAGTAGGTTTATATTTATTATTTGTTGAGTTAAATGTTTACCAGGAGATAAATACAAAGTTCATTAATATTTTTCCTTGCTTGAGAATCATGTCCTGTGTGGCTCCTTTGAAGTAGTGGAGGGTGATTTTGTTTTCTTTTGTCATATATCTTTGTTTCTTAATAGTTTTTATTAAATAATGGAAGGGAAAATAGAGATCTGGATATTTGATTGCTACTTTTGAGTTGCTTGTGGCATCTTTGACATGGTAATATTGATTGCATGTTGTCCACAATCCAATTTCTCAAGGCATTTTCTCCATTGTGTCCCGTGAACTTGTCCACGTTCTCCTGCTGGATGCAAACTAATCACAAGTGTTACTGTTGTAATGGAATACTCTGCAGCTTGGCCAAGTTTTTTTCATTGTCTCGTTTGTAGAATTATTATTCAGTCAACTAATCTAAACTCTCATGTGATGTTCCCAAATGTAGCGGCACCAGAAGACTTGACCTGATTGACAACCTAGGTTAACATACCGGGTTATTGCTAGTCAGGCTTTTACACATAATGGGAAGGGATTGGGTCAGTTTGCCAGTACGGCATGCTAACTGTAAAATTATCGTGAGCTGAGAAAGATGGCTGCTTCTGTACAATGTAACAATTATTATTGAATGCACGTGTAATTTTTGTGTTCATGAAGACGGTAAGTCTTTGTAATGTAGAGGCTGTACAAAGTGTAATAAAGACAAAATCAAACATACAGTATGGGCTGTTTTGTCATTTGCAAAAGAAGAAGAAGAACTGGACCGTGATGACTCCTCATGGTAGAACCCGTCGAATGTACAGAAAGCTTATATGAAGCTTGCACATGGGGAGATGGTGGTTGGAACCCATCATCAAGTTATCCCCATGTGAATCTCTATCCTATTGTGAAAATAACCNTGTACTATTTATATTTATGTGGCAATTTTGTACAATGATAAAATTTGCAATTCATCGGTCAATACTGACTCAAACAGACTGTAGTTGACAGTGAGAAGTGCATTTGAATAGTATAAAAAGTCAAGTTCTTGGACTATGTTAAAGGCATAGATAATTGTGTTATCATGGTTATGCCAGCTGAATATTATATTTGCTTTGAATATGTATATTGCACTAACATCAATGAATTAAGAGAATGGTATCATTTTCTGCTGTAGAGTCTGTTAATCCTTAATTGCTCCACAAAAGACAAATTTGTTTGAATTAAATTAACTGAAAACTTATTCAGAATTTTTCATATACACTTTTATCCACTGTAATACAGTCAGTAGCATTCAACCTATTAAGAAATGTTTGCTATCTATGAGTATGTATCAAAAGAAATTGTAGATGCTTAAACCATTGATAACTGATTTCTAATTTTGATCATTGGAAAACCCATCTGATTTATTCACTCATTGTCTGATCAGATGCACTGGATCCAACTGTCATACCAGCTTCATGTTGAGTCTTTGTTTTTAATGAGATGTAATCAAATAATGGTGTTCTATCATTTAAACAAGTTGTTTTAAAACTCAAATTAACTACTGCCTTAATTGTTTTATTTCAAATATTACTGCGAACATCTAGTAGCATTAGGATGTATAAAATATGTCCTGACTTATTCATTTCAAGTTATGAGCAAGAGTTCTTAGTAAATCAAAAGAAATGGAGATGGTGATATCTCTCTTTACATGAAACTATTGTTGAAGATGTTTAGTGTTTTATCATAACAGAATGGGTCATAACTATTCACCTTTATTTACAAAAACATACCACAAACTACTTGTGAATAAGTGTTAGGCTAGATATTCATTAAAGCAGCATTTCTAGATAGGCGAGTAAATATAGAATGCCTACCTGTCACTCATTGGAGGAGTCAAAATTTGGATTAACAGACAACATGTTTAGTGTTTCATTGTTTTCTTCACATTATAGAACATGCAAAGATTTAAGATTTATCCAATTTCATCCATTACCTCATTCCTGTCTATTGTGTTGATGTAAATACTGCAGATTCAGTGGACCCAAATCATGCAGACTGCATGTCACCAAGTAGAACCAAATTGTGTGTACACCATTGTATGTGTTCATCTCATCAGCAGAATAGCTTGCAATTGATGACTTGACATTGTAATTTCTCTCTTGTAGTCACTGCTACATGATCCGAATCCAAATAGTCCAGCCAACAATGAGGCTGCCCAGTTGTATCGAGAGAACCGACGGGAATACGAGAAAAAAGTGTCAGCGATCGTTCAGGAAAGCTGGAATGATGAGGAGGAAGATGAAGAGGACGCGATGGCTTGCTCTTAGCATCCCGTTCCACAACAACATACATTTGTAGGACATTTTCTGGCAGGTCGGCCTGTAGGTGGGGTGGAGCGGTCACCAGTGATCGCATTTGAGGACAGACAGCTGGCTCTCGGAACTGTTCTCTCCTCTTCCCTCTCGCTGGCTTATTTTTGCCGTTTGTTCTCAATTTGTGATGTGTTGTTGGGGGCGGGCACCATCTCTCCTCCTCACCACACTCGGACGACGTCAGTGTATCAATTAACATTTCCATTGCATTTTAAGTCTCCCGCTGTGTATGTATGTACCGAGGTGAACAGTATACTGTAACTGGCTGCAGTGAATAAGGAAAGCCTGTATCACATCAGGAATATTTGCATTTTCTCAACAAGAGGTAGGATGAAGCTTTTGGTAGATCTTAAAATCTTTGCTGCCGCATTCTTTATCCTTCTGATGTCTTGTCCCATTGATTGTTTTTCAGTCTTTGTTAGACGAACCCAACCCAAACAGTCCAGCTAATAACATAGCAGCCCAGCTTTACCAAGACAACCGGCGCGAGTATGAGAAGCGTGTTAAGACGGTTGTTGAAGAAAGTTGGATTTACCTAGGGGAGGTGTAATGAATTTCCTGATCTTACTCTTACCTGACCACTTGCCACTTCAATGTCATCGTTCACCCTTGTCATTGTATGTTCTCCACTGGCATATCGGTACATTTCGGGAGGAAAAAATACAGAAGCATGTTAGTCATATGAACAGATACACGTCATATAACAGTTGTTACTTTGATTATTCGTTTGTTATTCCCAGTCAGTAGGTTTATATTTATTATTTGTTGAGTTAAATGTTTACCAGGAGATAAATACAAAGTTCATTAATATTTTTCCTTGCTTGAGAATCATGTCCTGTGTGGCTCCTTTGAAGTAGTGGAGGGTGATTTTGTTTTCTTTTGTCATATATCTTTGTTTCTTAATAGTTTTTATTAAATAATGGAAGGGAAAATAGAGATCTGGATATTTGATTGCTACTTTTGAGTTGCTTGTGGCATCTTTGACATGGTAATATTGATTGCATGTTGTCCACAATCCAATTTCTCAAGGCATTTTCTCCATTGTGTCCCGTGAACTTGTCCACGTTCTCCTGCTGGATGCAAACTAATCACAAGTGTTACTGTTGTAATGGAATACTCTGCAGCTTGGCCAAGTTTTTTTCATTGTCTCGTTTGTAGAATTATTATTCAGTCAACTAATCTAAACTCTCATGTGATGTTCCCAAATGTAGCGGCACCAGAAGACTTGACCTGATTGACAACCTAGGTTAACATACCGGGTTATTGCTAGTCAGGCTTTTACACATAATGGGAAGGGATTGGGTCAGTTTGCCAGTACGGCATGCTAACTGTAAAATTATCGTGAGCTGAGAAAGATGGCTGCTTCTGTACAATGTAACAATTATTATTGAATGCACGTGTAATTTTTGTGTTCATGAAGACGGTAAGTCTTTGTAATGTAGAGGCTGTACAAAGTGTAATAAAGACAAAATCAAACATACAGTATGGGCTGTTTTGTCATTTGCAAAAGAAGAAGAAGAACTGGACCGTGATGACTCCTCATGGTAGAACCCGTCGAATGTACAGAAAGCTTATATGAAGCTTGCACATGGGGAGATGGTGGTTGGAACCCATCATCAAGTTATCCCCATGTGAATCTCTATCCTATTGTGAAAATAACCCGTACCCATCTATAACGAACTTGAACCTAGTTTGAATAATGCAACAGTACAAATTGTCAGCCAACCGAAATAACAGTCATAGGTTGAGAAAACTGTTATGACAGAACATAATGGAGAGAACATTAATACAGTGGATAGTAGATGAGGACGAATAGTCATCTTTTAAGCTTTTAGTTCATCTTAAACAACCCATAAATCTACTTTGACTGAAGGGGAGGTATTTCGGCAATTGGGAATACAGCCAGTTTTCTGATATTGTACACATGAATAAATCAACAAAAACTCTAACCGTCTGGACATAAAAAATGCCACAGACACATAAAGGACATCAAAAAGTCTTGACAACACTAGTTTTTATATAGTTTAGTTTATTTTACAGACATGTACATTCAGATATCTTACAAAGGTGGCACTTCTCACGTTATATGAGCTGTGGTCTTTGAGGCATACACAGATTGTAGTGAGCATTGACATCCCAGAAATCTGGTCCCTTCCAGCCACACCATCCCTGAAAATGACCATTAGATCTTTGTAATATTTTGGGTAGGAACGGGCAATATGGCTCCCAGCCCATCATTGGTTGTCATCAGAGGATTAAAATGGAAGATGTGGACACATTTGGCTTTCTGTGCCAACAGTGGTTAGCCCAGTGGTTAAAGTGTTTGCATGTCACGTTGAAAACCTAGGTTCGATTCCCCACATGGGCACAATTTGTGCAACCCATTTCTTGTGTCCCTGCCATGATATTGCTGGAGTATTGGTAAAATCGGTCTGAAACTAAACTCACTGATTCACCCACTCAACAGATGATATCATGCACTGGCTTGTCTGGCCCAGAACTGAACAATTGTAAGCTGCCACTGCAGGAATGTTAATGACCACAGAGTTTAACAACAGTCACATTACTCGTTACATTCAGGTGATTAAAATCATGCTTTCGACATTCATTTCTGTTATTCTGAAGAGAAAAATACACACAACAGTTGTACCAAACAAATAATGCACCCACTTCATGTCTCCAGTTACAAAAGTTAAAAGTCAGACACTGAATAGGAGTTGGAACAATCATGGTGTCAAAGACAGCTTTGGGAAAAGGGGCACTTTACATAATTGTCATAACACTGAACCTCCACGTTGGTACAATGACAATCAGTTTTCCAGGCCTGCATAACTGATAAAGGAATTCATCTGTCTAACTCACCTGCTTGACAACAGACTTGTAACTGTCATAGATCTAACATAGCTTTCTATTGTACTTATCGTTGTCATTTTCAGTTCTGAAAGACTACAGAACTGAGACAACCGTATTTGTGAAAAGATGGCCCTTTATGACCTATACTTACCTTGTCCAAGATAACCTTCAGGTCTTCTGACTCAGTGTAGTGGGGGTCAAGGATGAGGAAGCGAATGTTCCCTGTGACTTCGTCAAAATCCACTCCAAGGATGGTATGGGCCAAAACACCCCCACCTGTACAGAGAGAATTTTAGATCATCAGGGAGGAGGACTTTTTTCAGCAAGTGCCAGTCCCTGCATATGTTAAAATCAGTAAAGTTTACTGAGAATATCCACATAATAATTATGTTAAGGGAGAAAAACAGAACAGAGCTGGTGTGTTATGATCTTCACAATAATGGCAGGGTGAACTGTGTTTAATAAGCTAATAAGAAGTTGTAAAGGTACACATAATCGTGAAATGCTGAACGCTGTCAATAAGAGTGAGTGAGTTTAGTTTTATGCCGCACTCAGACATATTCCAGCTATATGGCGGCGGTCTGTAAATAATCAAGTCTGGACCAGGCAATCCAGGGCTCAACAGCATGAGCAACAATCTGCGCAATTGGGAACCGATGACGTGTCAACCAAGCCAGCAAT
>VKKT01001816.1:130765-142383 GCA_008038995.1 Haliotis laevigata | reverse complement strand
GTGTGATGTATTAACTTGGCTCCATGGAGAGGCTTGTGTCTGGTCGTGGCTGTAACCTGGTGTGGTGTATTAACATAGCTTCATGGAGAGGCTTGTGTCTGGTCGTTGCTGTAACCTGGTGTGATGTATTAACATGGGTTTTTGGAGAGGCTTGTGTCTGGTCGTGGCTGTAACCTTTTGTGATGTATTAACTTGGCTCCATGGAGAGGCTTGTGTCTGGTTGTGGCTGTAACCTGGTGTGGTGTATTAACATGGGTTTATGGAGAGGCTTGCAACTAACAGCATTGGGAGATTTTGCACTGATGGCCAGAAATATTCATTGGTGTTATACAATCTGGGGGGTGACATGGCCATTTTATGTGAGTTGTTAATTTGGGTGTATTTTTTCTCATGATTGTTTTTTGTCCAGTGTGGTTTGGGTTGGTTTTCTTTCACAGAGTTGCCAGTTGGGGAGTTATGTATAAAGTTAGAGACTTTTCCCTCAAACAGTTCTCTCATTTGCTCATGCATGTAGTGCAAGCCGCGTTGGGTTAGCTGTGACTTCTTTATAATAACAAGAGGTAACAGTTGCCAAATATATCTTAATGACATGTTAACCAGTGTGTTACTAACCCTTGACTGTGTATCAAAGCCAATTATTGTTTCTTGTATGTTGAAACTATGCTCAAATCAGGCTTGTTTTATGTGAAGTCAAGGTAAGATATCTGTTAAGGAAGATACATTTGCTGCAGAAATAAATGTAAATGCTGTGTTGTTTTCTTTATAAACTAAACTATGCAATGTGAGAGTTTACATCCAATGACACAGTAAATTCGGCTCCTTTTAGCTTTTACTGATTTTCAAATTAAATAATTTTTCCTTTATTAAGTGATTTAATTCTGCATCTAATTTGTCCTGGTTTTAAAAATCCATCTAAATTACCCACAGTATGTTTAGAAAGTGTTTCACAGGTATAAAGTATTGTTGATATTTATCTGCAGTTAAAGAGATTCAGTTACTACTGCCAGCACGTTTTGCATTTCATACATATTGCGTATTCTAAGGTCCAAGGTCCAAGTTATTGTTCAAGAGTGATGAAGAACTGAAGTAAATGAGTTCATATATGACAGCATGCAGTGTTGCTTGTACAGTGAAACACTGTGATTGTTTACAGAACTCATGGCTGAGCACTGCAGACTACAGCATAAAACAACATTCACTCATTTATAAAGTCGTAGTGAAATACAAACATGTTACTGATTACTGTATTCTATATGACTGATGCATCTTCAAACACATATGTTGATATTTTCTAATATATCTCTTTACTAGTATCAATTGTTCGTAGTTGCCAGGGTGCCATTGTACAAAACAATCTCAGCTTTATAACAGTCATAAGTCTATGTTAGGTATGGGAGTTACGATCACCTTAGCGCTAAGGTCACTTTGTACAACGGCACCCAGACGCACAATTCAATGATAATACCATGTCTGTTTGTCAATAGATACATATAACAGAACAAAACAGAGTGCCACATATGTGTGGATATGTAACATGTGATCTGGTTGCTGCAGGATCTCGACAACCAATACAGATCCTGGAGGAGTTAGCTCAGCTTAGTGACACGACACCTCCACAGAAGGCGCTGCAGTCAGAAATAAAGCAGACGTTCCGTCATTGGTTGCTGCAGTTTCCCATCCAGTGTGTGCTTGTGTCAGAGGCTATCATCTGGGAGCGGGGTGTCGCTCGTATCCTTGAGAAGCCCAACCCTGATGATCTGAAGCTTACAAGGTGAGTCAGTGTTGACCATTTGTCTGCAAAGTGATCTTTGTGTTTAGAAACTGCTAGTCCCATACTTTAACATAGCCTTATAACAGTTTTGTGAGTGAGTGAGTATGGTTTTATGCCATTTTTAGCAATATTCCAGCAATATCATGGCAGGGAAGTTGTGCTAAGAGGCTGTTAGTCCCATACTTTAAAATAGCCCTGTAACAGTTGTGCTAAGAGGCTGTTAGTCCCATACTTTAAAATAGCCCTATAACAGTTGTGCTAAGAGGCTGTTAGTCCCATACTTTAAAATAGCCCTATAACAGTTGTAGTGCTGAGAGATGTTGCTCCCATACTTTATCAAATACTAATCACAGTTGCAGTGGTAAGATTGGTTGGGTAGGGATGGTCCCAAACTGTGTTTAAATATGTTTCTGTTTCTCACTGCTTATTAAGGACATTTTGTTATGAGGAAAGTGGCGAAACAAAACATTCTTCCGGGTACTTTTGCTGGTTGCTGGTATGACTGGAGAGATTTCATTTATATTGTTATTACATGTATTACTATGAGTCAACAATTAGCATGAAGGACACCTAAAGTTCTGTCGGAAATAGAAAAACAACAACAGTTTTTCACATTTATATCTACAATATATGTAGTTGATGTGTGAAAGTGTGAAATATCTGTCAAACTAAGTTCAGCCTAACTACAGTCGCAGTGGGAGGGAGATAGGAAACGTGAAAGAAGGATTTTACTGAGGAGAGATTAGTGCAAAAATGAGAAGTCCAATGCGACTTATTCAGAACAGACCATGGCTTTATGCAAATTAGTGTGCGATGATATTGTATTACAAAGGACACTTTTTAAATGATTATTTTGAAATTAGACTTAGCTTCATTATAAGCGATAGCAGACGTCAAAAATAATAATGTTAATACTGAAACTATGAAGGATGTAGCTACCATGGCGTCTCACCATCACTATAAAGAAACAGGTAGGAGGGGTTGTCTCAAAAGCAAAACCAGGATGGGTGTCGCAGACGGTGGTTGGGGTCTGGCTGGGGAACTGAGATATTAGCTAAGCTAAGATAATCAATAGAGACATATTCAATACACATGAAAAAAAACATAAAATATCTTTGAGATGACCCCTTGTGCCTGTGGGCAGCACGTGCATTTCATGCCATGTGAGTCGACGGTCCGTCGTCATACCTGGCTGAGCGATCTAATTGCCATCTATAGTCTGATCTATTGTTGTCAGCAGCTATTCATATTTTTCTAAGTTTTGCCTGATTTTACGAGTAAACATGCTTTCTGGATATCCTATTATGCATCCCACTGAATGCCCACTTAGGCCAATGTGGGTTATTTCGACACATGCTATTTGCAATTGTGTAAATTTTAGTGATACAAAGTAACAGCCTAAAAACTTTTTTTTTCTATTTCCAACAGTACTTTAGTGGTAGAGGCTCATACTCTGATAGGTACATAACATGTAATATAGTAATTGGTGTGAGCTACAGGTGACATAGGGATTCATTATCCTCTCAGAGCAGTGACAGGATCTGCTAGATTGTTTGTGTCCTAGATTCATCACAATTATGAACACCATTATCTGTACTGGTGGGTCTCACAATGATAACTGTCTCTGATCTGTGCCCGTGAGGCTTTACTTCGCCTGTCATATCTTGGTATCAATGAAATACTGAGACCACTTCATCCTCTTCAGGTCAAACATGTGCGCCAAGCTGGACCAGTACGTTGACATTCTGAAGGAAACCTCGACCAATGAGAGGCTGAGCCTGGAGATGAGAGAGAGGCTGCAGTGTCTGCTCACCAGCCTCATCAAGCAGACGCTGCATCACAGGGACATCATGGACGGTCAGTAGTCAGGCAGTGTGATAGCATCTTGAGACGGTATTGTCTTTAGGAGGCACAGAGGCCAGGTAGGCTTGGGGGCCACGACTTGCTGTGCAGAGTTGTGTCCCTTGGCATGCCAGGATTTTATGATGTGAGATTTGACCAGTTGGTTTGCCAGGACCTGTGTCTGGTGGTAAACAAGTACTGTAACATCTGCATTACTTCAGCCATTGTTCCAAGAGTAGAGTAATGCTGAAAAACTGTTAAAAATGGCATTAAACCAAACTCACATGCATTATTGATCAAAGTAAATATTGTGAAATGTAATACAAAGTTGTTTTCCTCCCTTCACTGAATAACAAAGGGATTTTTGTAATACTAGAAACAAACTTGGTGGAATAGTGTATTTATGGGTCACAGTCTATTGGAATATCATTCATGATTTATCAGAAAGTGATTTGACCTGGTCATCAATATATCAGCGTGTGTTTTTTTCAGACAACATTTCAACTGATGATTCATTAACCACAAATAGCCAAGAACAAGTTATTTATTGGAGATTTTGTCATCTATGTGCTGTATAATCCATGCTGTTCACAAACATCCAGTGTAATGAAGTTGTCATCCTCACAGGTTTGCTCCAGTGTGAGATTCCATCAGAGACCAGTTTTGACTGGCTCAAGTCTCTCCGCTACCGTATGGACATCCGAAACGTTCTTCGAGCCAAGACAGTTGTGACGGAGATGCAGAACAGTGTGTCTGGCCGCACCAGCAAACCTGTCAACAGACGCTCCCTTGTCTCTGTCAGTGCAGGTCAGTGCATGCAGGACTCAGGTCACGGGCAGGTCCTATATCTGTGGCCAGATGACACATACTCTATACCACATCGGGTTGCTGACTTGGTTGGCACATGTCATTGTATCCCAGTTGTGTAGATTGAAGGTCATGCGGTAGATCACTGGATTGTCTGGTCCAGACTCAATTATTTACAGACTGCTGAGTGCAGTGTTAAACAACCAACCAACCAACCATATACATATCTGAAGATATAAGAGTGAAGTTATTCATCTTTTAATCCCAGATCCAAAACAGAAAGTTCCCATCATGAGTAAGCACAACCTATATTCTTCTTACCTTGAAGGTGTTGGACCCGTGAAGATCTGGGGTAGAATTGATCTACAGTAGCCCATGCTTGTCATAAGAGGTGACTAACGGGATTTGGTGGTCAGGCTCGATGACTTTTATTACACATCATCGTATCCTAATTACGTAGATTGATGCTCATGCTGTTGATCACTGGATTTTCTGGTCCAGATTCAATTATTCATAGACCGCCACCATATAGCTGGAATATTGCTGAGTGTTGCGTAAAACTAAACTCACTCACTCACTCGAAGGTGTGAATTGTTGCTCATGCTTTCAGTCACTAGTTTGTCTGATCTGACCAGACCTGATTGTTTACATGCTGCTGTGCTAAAGCTGGACTACTAACTCTGACACTAAACATCATTCACTCACTTTTATGTAATGGTGTTTTACTACTTACTGTGTACAGAAGAGCCTCCAAAGATGACGCGCACACGCACCACAGTGTCAACAGACTACCAGTTCAGCCCCTGCTACATACAGCAGCTGGGCAACAACTTCTACTACGACTACGAGTACCTGGGCCCCCAGCACAGCCTGGTCCTCACCCCGCTGACCGAGCGGGCCTTCCTGTCACTCACACAGGCAACCAAGAACTTTCATTGTGGTGCACTGGTGGGCCCAGCAGGCACTGGGAAGTCAGAGACAGTCAGGGAGCTCGCTCGGGTAAGATGATGATGCAATCAACTTTGGATATCCAAAGACAATGACCCCTCTCAATATTATTATCATCATCTTTAAAAACCTCGTATTGGAAGCAGATTAAAAAAACAGTGCCATCTTTTCATGTTTTCCAGAATGAACTCACTATTTGAATGACACCACTATTTGATAACTAAATGTTCTTCTCTAATGGAGTGCAATATCAGTGCTTTTCGTAAGTTTTGGTCTTCATGTCATGGATTTTTTATGTAATTTGTAAATCAGGTTTGTACAATAGTAACCTGAATGTAACGTGTTGATGTTTTAAAAAGTCTTTAAAATGTATTTTTAAAACCAATAAAAATGATACACTAAACTTTGGATATCCTTTGAATCAAGATTTTTGGAGCCTGCTTTGTCTGCTTACATCCTGGGTATTGGATGTATGTTAATCCAGCAAATAAATGTGACACGAGTCATTGTCCGAGCCTAACAACTAGCAAAAGTATGACAACCTTGCATAAAATTTCATTCTTTGTCCAGATGCTAGGAAGGACGATGTTCACGATCAACTGTAACGAGAACCTGACATTACCCATGATGCTCCAGTTCATGACGGGGATGGTCCAGTCCGGATGTTGGGCTCTCTTTGACAACACTGACAGGCTCACCACAGGTATACCTTAATGTCCTAGGAGAACCCTTCCATGCTGAGTCATTTACCCCAGAAATCATATCTAATGCTGTTTATATTGCAATATCAGAATGATCTCTGTATTTGTGGGTTTTTCCTAAAGCTTGTTGAATTCATCCAGCAATCATAAAGAGACGACGGAATTGGGTGTCCAGAGTTTTACTGGACCACTTGCATGTCATCATGTCCCTATGCTATGAGTCATTGTTCATGGTTCCAGTCACGGGTCCATCTTTCCAGAACACATGAAGATCTGGGTAAGAATTGGTCTTCAGTAACCCATGCTTGTCATAAGAGGCGACTAACGGGNTCGGGTGGTCAGGCTCGCTAACTTGGTTGACATGTCATTGTATCCCCATTGCTGAGATCGATGCTCATGCTGTTGATGACTGCATTGTCTGGTCTGCCCCCATATAGCTGGAATATTGCTGAGTGCGGCGTTAAACAACAAACCAACCACCATTCCAGGCTTGGTTAGGGCTTCCTCGATACAAGTGTAATAGTGGACTTTGACAGCCATCCCGCCTTCCCCTCAGATACCTAGCCTATGGTTTGTTTCAGGGTTGATGTCTGTGACAGCCCAGCAGCTTGACTACCTTCGCACAGCATTGAGGACGCTGGACCTCTCTAGTGAGAACCAGTACAAGATACGAGGACAACCCCGCTTTGACAAGGTAGGTAACTGGCCCCTCCAGTACTCTGGGAAGGCTAACTGTCAGTTGCACTGGTTCTATTTCTCCAGTTGATTATTAATAGGCTGGAAATTAAAGGGTAGATGGATTGTTGGAGAAGGATTTGGGGATGGGTGAGTTTGGGAGATCTCAAATGTGAGCAGGAGAATGTTACTGCAGTGATGAATATACTGAAGGAAACAAATAAGGGAACACCGCTTCGCCGCAGTGTATATATTCCCAGACTTTTACTCACACTACTACACAAAGCTTGCAAAGAAACCTGGAAAAGAATAAAGGAACTCTTGTACTTATGTGTTCCCTTATTTATTTCCCTCAGTATATGTCAGTCAGTTTCAAGGCCATTCTGCATATGTAACTCGAACGTCAAAGCCTGAGTCTAGCAATGTATCTTTTTTCACACTTTGCACTTTGACTGTTGAGATATGAGAGTTGCAATCACTTCAGTGGTAATATACCTTTATGTAGCTGAGCTCTGGTTGGATAATAGTGAAAAGTAGGATATGAATGCAGAATTTCAGCCAACAAAACCAAATTTGAGACCATTTTATCTATATTGATTGATTATTACAGTCACTGACACTATGCCTTCCATGACGTTGTCTTCCTATGGTGCACCACTAACATTGTTGTATGGGGTATTCCGATTGTATATCCTAATTAACCAATCAATCAAATGTTGGTATTTATGTTGATGACTCTCCTTGCATGGTTACAGATCATTTAACACTTTCATATCATGTTTACCTGGTGTGTATTGTGTACCAATTTCTCTTAACCTTCCGTCATAACAATTACTAATTACATTTTAAATTTATGGTAATAGATACTATTGTGTAATATTTTTGGCAAGTCTTTTTGTGATCAAGACATTTGACGATTCTGATTATGGTCAAGAGACTTGGCAAGTGTTTGAATGATCAAGACACATGGTGATTCTGAGTGTGGTCAAGTAGCTTGACAAGGTCATATGTGATGAAGACACTTGGCAGTTCAGAGTTTCATTGACCAACTTGGCCAGTCTGTAAAAGATCATGAAACGTGATGATTCAAAGTTTGGTCAAGACACTTGGCAAGTCTCTCAAGGTCAAAGAACTCAGATTGGTGTTCAGGGCTTGGAGTTGTTCATTATAATATAAGATCTATATAAGAGACTTTGTAGACTTGAAACATTCTAACTTTGATCATGGTCTTTTGGCATCAGCATGGAGCTAGGTTGTTTTATGACCAGGTAACCTGTGTAATGTTGTGGTATATAGACTCTAGCACGCATATATAACCAATCTAGTTGTAGGATGTTCAGTGCCTCTGTATGATGTCCCACTGTATCATTAGGATGCATGTTGAATTGTACAAGCAAAACAAGCCTCAAACATCTCCAAATGTGAAAATGATGTCATTATTGTAAATGAAGCTTATCCCACCAGTTCAGTAAAAAAGTATGGACAGAAGGTCATAAGAAATTAAATGTTATATTTTTATCCCATCAGCCTCCCAACACCAGCCTCATTGCTAAACACCCACCTCACTGAAAACACATTATTTATATGTCCAAAGTACTTACAGACCAAAATTGATTTGCAAAACATGCTTTCTTCTTTCTTAATTTGATAAAATTAATGCATCATGTGAACAACATCTCTCAAAAGTTAATGTGCCCAGATATCACAAATTGTTGAAATGTAAAAACAAAATGTCTCCCACAACTCATTTAGTAGAATTTGGATGAAAATTTTGGCTTAAGTAAATGATAATTATGAATTGATTATCAGATTATCTCAATCAGTTTTGCAGAATGTTTTAATATCTGTTTACAATTTGCAATTAAAACATTAACTGCATGGAAACACTGAAACATGAAACTTTATTTGAATAGTAAGCTGGAATTTATATTCACTTCTACAGGTCTCTGATAATTTGTGTGGCCAATCACAACAAAACCATTTATAATTCTGATGATAATTTTGACTGGCTAGCCACTGCTGTGGGACTAGTTGTTGTTGTAGATAGGGAATGCATAGTGTAGTGGACTTAGTGGTATAATTCCTATTTTCCAAGTGCCAGTATCTGTTAAACCGTCAAATATTCACTGCAGAAATGAAATCTACCCCAGGATCTTGTGAATTCATATGCCTTTATTTGGTGGCATTCATTCATTAATGAGGGACACTGTGATGACTTGAAATTGTTTCAACTCAATCTACTGCAGGAGAATTTGAAGGAATGTATACAGAAGTGGCACTTTGTTTAGAATGTGCAATGTTTCTTTGATGTTTATGTTGTCTCTGTTTGACTTGCAGCTGTTGAGTTTGGTAGGTTGTGTTCCCTCTCATAGATAGACTTAGTGATGCCTGTGCCGCCTGCAACAGTGCTTTGTTTGGGGAATTAAAGTATCAAATACTTATACACTCAGTATTTTTGTTAATAAACCTTGTTTCTATTGTGAACAGAAATGTTGCTCTTCTGCTTGAAACTTGAGTCCTTTGCTATTCATGGTAGAACCTGGTATGGTTAAACAAACCCTGGTCTGTGCTGTCCATTCCTCAATACCAGCCCTGATTGAGGATGTATATCATCACAGTCTGTCT
This sequence comes from Haliotis laevigata, assembly GCA_008038995.1. NCBI lineage: Eukaryota > Metazoa > Mollusca > Gastropoda > Lepetellida > Haliotidae > Haliotis > Haliotis laevigata. Next base: position 133,014 of record VKKT01001816.1, on the reverse strand, counting down.
ATATGGTGTAGAAAGCCAAGAAGAAGGGCTGCCATTGTTCATTACTCATGCACTGGTCAGTCGGCAAACTGCAATATATTACAAGTTAATTATGGATTCATAACTATCCTACATTCACGAAATGTAGCCATTCTTTAGAACTACACACAAAATAAATCTCTAAATGGTGTGAAAATAAATCTTTATAGCAAGCCAACAATTAATCCACATGTTATGTTATACTTGTATTAGAGATTTGTTTGCTATTTTGCCTTGCCAAAGCTTTGTTTTCTTGAAGAGTCGGCATTGAGTATACTATTTTTCTCCCCCGATGGGCGTCTCAGTATTAATGTATGTGGATTGCACAAAATGATGTTCCACCAAATTTGACCTATTGTGGTGGGTCTGCAGGAGCTAAATTGGGATAAAAGGCAATAACTATGGGGTAGTGGTCCAGAACCCCCATTGTCTATACTACTACTGTACCAGAGTACTGTATGACTGACTTTGTAGTGGTCCAGAACCCCCATTGTCTATACTACTACCGTACCAGAGTACTCTATGACTGACTTTGTAGTGGTCCAATAACCTCCATTGCCTATACTACTACTGCACTGTACCAGAGTACTATATGATTGACTTAGTAGCACAATACTCATTCATATGCTGCCAGCCTTGTTTGTTTTTGTTTTTTATCGCAGTGTGATAAGTACTCATTTGTTGATTTCATGGAGATCAATTCAAATATCCCACAAATCAAAGAGTCAGTATTAGTATCATTCTTTATTTGACTATCTTGCTTATTGACTTCTGTGCTGGTTCCCCTGCTTCCTTGCTTTCACTATAGAATGCTAGACACGTCTGTTCAAAACCTTTTCCCTTTCAAGCATTGTGATGCTCCAAAATCTTCATTGTCTGAATATTATAACAGGTGTCATAGTAAAGTGCATTGTGCCTGTTTGAACAATATATCTGTGATATGGTTCTGAAGTGTCTGTTTAAGGAATCATTGTGTGTGTCAGACAGAAGTGGACTGTTTTAGGAACTCTCATGTGTGTCTGACTAAAGTGTCTGTTAAAGAAATCCTTGTTTGTGTCAGACTGAAGTGTCTGTTTAAGGTATCCCCGTGTGTGTCAGACAATAGTGTCTGTTTAAGGAATCCTTGTGTGTGTCAGACAGAAGTGTCTGTTAGGAATCCTTGTGTGTGTCAGACTGAAGTGTTTGTAAAGAAATCCTTGTGTGTGTCAGAAAGCAGTGTCTGTGTAAGGAAATATTTTATGAGTCTGTCAGAAGTGTCTGTGTAAGGAATCGTTGTATGAATCTGACAGAAGTGTCTATTCAGGAACTCTGTTGTCAATCTTGCTCACCTTGCGAGCATGTCTTGCATGAACGCATTGATGTGCTTTTGATGACAGCATCTGTGTAAGCCTGTAGATGAGCATTGTGTAACAAGCCAAGATGGATGCTCCGTCTGTAGTAGGATCATTGTTTGTGATGCTTGTGTCTGAGGCTGCTGTAGCACTCTCTACATAGAAACATAGATTTGCTTGATTGTAAATATGTTTGATAATTAGCATGCATGTGGTAATAATATTAGACCTGTTTCTTGAATTTTGTTTATAAATTTTAAGGGTCCATTGTAATTGTGTGTAATGTAACAAAGGTTTCTGATGGAATGCTTTTTTCATGTAAAATGTTCAGTGTTGATAAATTGAAATATGTAAAGTGGAGCATGTTGAAGTGAGTACCTACCTAACATGAAGTTAAGTATGTTGTTCTGCTGTTCTTAAGAGTTATTAATCAATGCTCTAGTATGTGAGCTTTCTGATTATCCACTATGAATATCTTAAACATTTCTGAAGTAGAATGTTTAATGCAATGTTCATGTTTGGTTTGTAGAAAGTTGGCGCTGGGGACAAGGTGATCCGCCGTAACTCCTTGACCACCCTGCACCCTCTGCCTAGGGCAGAGACGTCACCACCCCTGGAGAGACAGAAGACAGTGCCACATGGCTTCAATGTAGGTTCAGCATGAAGACCTTCATCTTTTTTACAAACTTGAAAGAAAGAAAACCACTGAATAAATTAAGTAATGGTTACATCAGTTGGAATGCTGGATTGGCAATGAACATTCCGGCAGTAACATGTTTGTGCAGTTTGAAAGATAAGGAAATGTTTCATGCCCCAGCCAACACATAATGGCAACCTATCAAGTATTGAGTGTGGTAAGTTAGACCAGTGGTCGACATCATGCCCCAGCCAACACATAAT
>VKKT01001815.1:73033-84298 GCA_008038995.1 Haliotis laevigata | reverse complement strand
AGCCTTAAATCTGGTTTAATACTTTGGGAATGCACCTGTTATATTGATGAACATAGATATCAAGCCTTAAATCTGGTTTAATAGTTTGGGTATGCACCTGTTATATTGATGAACATAGATATCAGCCTTAAATCTGGTTTAATACTTTGGGAATGCACCTGTAATGGTGAAAACAGCCCCATCAGTCAATACCTAATATATCGATGCTGCTGAGTTTGTTTTTCCAGGTATATTGTTTTACAGTACTTTGGTAATACCATAGCTTGTGCATTAAAGGGATCCAAGCAACACCCAAAAGCTGGAAGACCTCATTTACACATTATCTTAAATGTATCACAGTGGACTGCCATTTCTGACCACGACAAAAGTGTTAAATTCTTGATCAGGAAAATCTTGCAGGGCCAACAATAGCACAATAACCCAAGCATCAAGTTAGTATTTAGCAGCACTCTATGAGAATCCATGCTCACCTTACAGAAAGGACTTTGCACATTGTATCAATGTAGGCAGTGATTTATCTAAACCTGTGCAGGGGTGCATATTTATCCCCCTAAAATGAACACAAAAATTCCCAAAATTTACAATTACCCATTTCCTTATAGTGAGTGAAATTGAAGACATTTTAATATCTACTTTGAACAATATTATGATTTTCCCCCAATTTGTCTGCCATGAGCAACTTTGTCTGGAGTCCCAGATAATTCCCTGGGGGGTACTGAGCCATCACAAGTCCACATCCGTATCATGTGTATCAGAGAGAGCATAATGGTTGTACGCTTGATGGCTGGTGTTGAGTCCATTTGGACTTTGAACAGTCTGTTACTTTGAATGGTCAAGTATTGGGTACTGATAACCAATTCTAATTTAGAATCATGCAGTTCCACCCAAGAATCACAACACGACAAATATTGGTAACTGAAAACTAAATCTACCCAAAATTCTCTGCAGAACAAGAATGAGAACCAGTTCTACCCAAGAATCTCAGCAGGACAAGAATGGGAACCAGTTCTACCCAAGAATCTCGGTAGGACAAGCATGGGAACCAGTTCTACCCAAGAATCTCAGCAGGACAAGAATGGAAATTAGTTCTACCCAAGAATCTTGGCAGGACAAGAATGGGAACCAGTTCTACCCAAGAATCTCGGCAGGACAAGAATGGGAATCATCTCATCAGGTTGACAACTCACACTCTGCGAGACAAGCATGGGAACCAGTTCTAGCCAGAAGGTATGTACAGGTTGACAACTTACACTCTGCGGGACTGCTCCATCAGCTCTATCCACTTGCTCCTCTCATAATCACTCTCCAACGCTAGCACCAGTTGACCCTGTGGAGACACAAGCAAGTCAATATCAGATACATGTACATCCCAACAGTGGGGCATGGCTTGCATCAGATCACAAGCATCAGACAAAGAAGATGGCCAGAGTTTATTACAGTACAATGAAAAGGTCAACAGACGGAATCTTCAAACATCATATTGATTATAGGATATCACACAAACTGGCTTGTTTGATCTGGCACTGACCAAATCAGATCCCAAACTGAAATTCATTTTTAAATGTCAATATTTACCCAACCCTTTTCCTTCATGGGCTGTGTTAAATGTTGGGCTTTCTATGGTAATCAATGAAACTATTTTCAATTAACAAAATGTTCCAATTAATATCACCATGTGCTATGGAAAAGCACAACAGTGAAGTCAAGGTTATTCTCTCTACCTACGCCTGGCATCTCAGAGATCCGCCACATGCCTAAAACCTCCCAAACAATAACACTATATGTGTCTATTGCAGGCCTACTCTCCAGTCTCAGGTTTGCTTTCAAATGATACTGTTTACATGGAGCAGAAACAAGCATGTCAAACATTTAAACAATCTGGCAATCACCTCAGTTCCACAATTCACCTGGGCTTTAACATATCCATTCAAATATATGGCGTTTAAAAATGGGCTCAGTCCCAGTGTGTTCTTGGTCAGTTCAGAATTTTTTCATGTTAAAGAGGACAGACAGGTGGCTGGACAAGTAAATTGGCATTATCTAAATCTACAAATTCTTATTGGATAACAATTGAACAAAATTTTAATTCACAAACATCAGAATTTCTATTATATACACAACATTTAATGACATACTGCTTTATCATGAATTATTCATATGTAAATATTCTGTGAACATGGAAAAAATAATAAACCTTTCATTTAAATGGGCTTTGGGGATCTCTGGTTTCTGGGAGTCAGATGAAGATACAGTCAGACACGTTAAAGAGATGAGTTATACAGACTGCATATGAATAAATAGCTCTGAGCTGTGGTTGTAGCTGAAACATTAGGAACAAGTTGTACGGAGACAGGGCAGTGACAGTTGTAATCCAGTCAGGTATCAGCATGTAGCTCCCTCCTCCTCTCCCCAGACAGATGTTTACACATGTGCACCATGGAGGCATGTTTATGTGCTGGCCATGATGACATGTTTACACTTAACACATCTGGCTCAGTCAAAATCAGTCTAACAGGTAATGGAGGCAATGACTGTAGCACATCCCTCCCTCAACCTGCCTCTGTACCCTCTTCTCCTGTCTGATATACTATGGAGTCAATGATTGTAGCACATCCCTTAATACTTCCCTGCTTAACAATAACATACCACATCCCACATGATGTTTAACATCCCGCATGGAGTGGGATGTGCTTGATCACTGGGGGAATATACACAAGTGGTCATTTTCCATGTATTCACTGAGTTCTAGCAGATTGTAAGCTAGTCATTTGTCTCTGTCAAAATCACTAGTATCTGTAAATAGACATTTGAACTTCCTTGTGTCAAACTCGTTGGGACAAGGGGAAATGTTTTAATTTTCTGGAGTTCAAGACAACAGAGCATAAATGTAGATAACAGAATTCACATCGACTAGAAAGTGTTTTTAGATCACCAACAGGATATACATGCACATCTACAGTAATTTATACAACACATCTACAGTAATGTACAAAACACTTTTTTGTAGATGACTTCTATTACTCCCCCTTTACCAGGCCAATACTGAGCTACAGAGTAAGTGTATATATTTATGGTTCTCTTTCGTCTGACCCTGTTGCTACTATGTTGTACTCACATTGATCTCGTCACTGGATATCTGAATACAGAAAGGATGGGCAGCATCGTTGATGGTCTTGAACTCACACTCTCCCAGCGGCAATATACCCTGCAATCACAACATAGATCTTGGTACCATGGATGTTTGGACTTGGTGATGTCAGCAAACAATAGGTCTCCAGAAACTGAGGCTTGTAACAGGTGATTGAATGGATTGGGTGGTCAGTGTTAGGCGCTCAGGTGTGTTGCTTCCATGAGGTGAAACATAGCATTCACCAGGCATATATTTGGGTCTGTCTATTTTTGAGTTGAGTTCAGTGAGTGAGTGAGTTCAGTGAGTGAGTGAGTTCAGTGAGTGAGTGAGTTCAGTGAGTGAGTGAGTGAGTGGATCAGACTGAACACAGAGGATGAAAGTGACACTAAATTATCACACAATATATATAAACCTACCTATAGATGAGTGAGTGAGGTATTACGCCACTTTTAGCATTATTCAACCAATATCATGGCTAGGGACACCAGAAATGGGCTTCACTAACTGTACCCATGTTGGGAGTCGAACCAAAGTCTTCAGCATTACGAGCTGATGCTTTAAACATTAGGCTACCCCTTTCAAGTTGAATAACTTTTGACAACAACCTCATGATTTCCATGAATTTTTCTGGTATCATTCTGCACATGCCAAGAAGTAATTACTGATGGACAGTGTTCTATCACTGAAAACCAACCAATGACACTCTGAACTTTGAGTGTATTTCTTACAAGAATAGAAATGTCAGTTATTTATAATACTTGTAATGAACAATCTTCATTAGCTTTAAATGATTCAGCTAAAATTATAAGTATCAATGAAAACCCATGAATTGGATCTTCAACTCCAATCGTGGTAGAAGAGATATGAGGTGAGGTGAAATTGGGTTTAATGTCGTGCTTGAGAATATTTCGCTCATATGATGACGTGCATGCGTGTGTATGTGTATGTGCGGCTGTTTGTACTAGCCCAGACTCAAGCTGGTTTTATAGTACTAGCCCACTGAGATACCATGCCGGTAGAACAGATATGAACTGAATTGCTTTATAAAAACATCTGATTGGCTGAAGAACCCACACTTCCTCCATTAGGGTAGTCATAGTAAGTTTAGGGATCCCCTGGCATAACCTACTTAGTATACTGTGTCCTCGTAGTTGGTCAGTATCACATCAGAATAAACAATGTTACTTTCATGACATTGCATAAAAAAACATCCTTCAAATAATTTCCTCATTTCAGTTGGCCCAGACCACCCTTCACAACACAACAACATAACTATTTGCTTACTCACTCTTTAAGCTTCAAGCCAGGTGAGATATATACACAATCACCCTGAACGTCCCCCAGTTCCTTCAAACACCCAAGTCACCAGTACCCACCTGAACAATTTATGAACAGCCAGTTTAGGAGCAAAATGACTTAACACTCAGGTGACTCAGCTCTACTTGAACATGTTGAATAACCCATTTGATTTGACTTGTGATCCAATTCCGTACATTCAAAAGCCAAATCCTACCAAAACCAACACGTGAGCCCCAGCCCAGACCTCGGGGTAATCTGTATGTTGGCAACAGAGACAGAAGCTAGAGGCTATAGATTAGGATGTGTTCAGCTCGATAGTGTGAAGATGCAGAACTGCCCAACATTGATCAGAGGTGCAAGGTGTGAGGAGACTTGCACCTACACATACAATCAATGCCTGCACAGACAGCGACTGCTTGTGTATTGCCCTGGCACTGAGCAGCGGATCCAGACGGGATGATGGGATCAGAATAAAATCATGCTGACCTTTGGGTGGATGTTGAAGTATGTCCTCTTTGTAAACTCCTTCTTCTCATTGTCTGCATAGTACATAAGGAAGCCATCTTTGACAAGGAAAAATCTGAAATTTAATTCAAAAATTGATTTACATGCTCTTAAGTAGATCATATCAAGGCTTTACAAACTACATTAGCCATTAGGTCAGACTTAAAGCAGGTCTAGCGATGTCTGTTTTCAAGGAGAAATTAAAGGATATCCTATTCTCTCATATTACTGTAGTTGATGTGTTACATCATGACAAATTAACTGTAGTGATTATGAAAGAACCAGTTGTTCTTTTCGGGCAGTATGCAAGAAATGTTTTTGTGATGTACATTTTCAAGATGATTATGAACAATTATTTTTGGAATGAATGAATGAATGAATGAATGAATGAATGAATGAATGAATGAATGAATGAATGAATGAATTTTTTGTGTTTCAGAGTAGCAAAAACTCATTTTCAAATATCAAGATGAAAATATCAATAACAAATATTCCGAGCATGATGCAACTACATATTTCCACTCGATTTCAGTCTATTTTGAAGATCAAAAGGTGTGTGGATTGAGCTGTACAAGTCCTTTCCTTATCATCTCAAAGTTATTGTGCAATAGTGAGAATATGTGAGCCAATACATTGGCCTTTGTGAACATTTCAACAAGCTGAAGTCAATTTGCACAATTAAAGTGTATAGTTGAAGGCCTGATTACTAAAGCACACCATTAAAGGTAACTCAATACCAACTGGTTCATCTTTCTTACTGTCTTATGTACTTTATCACCCATAAAAATGCAAAGATTGTAATTAAATATCACAAAGGGAGATAATCCACTGCCACCATCACCTGAACAAAATTGAATACATGTACCATATTTTCTCTAAAAGAAGCCCAGGCATCTATTACTTTTTCATGCAAGCCATTGATCTGGCATCTGTTAGAGGCCCAACAAGTATTGTGTATAATGCCAGTACAATAATGCGGGTACAGTGTCAACTCATGGTCTAACGGAATCCCAAATTCTACCTGGAGTCATACAAAAGGTACATTTGGTTATGATATACCATCAACATATACAGTATTACAGATCCAGCCTGGAATAGATATCTGGAATCCATTGTCTGACACGGTCAATAACTTGGCGTCAAACAGAAGCTGGCTCTAGAGGTCCCACATCTAATAGTGCGAGTTATAATTTTATGTCACATCAGCAATATTTCAGCCATATCGTGACTCATGCTTCTCATAGATTTTGTTGGTTGGTTGGTTGCTTTTTTAATGCCGCACTCAGCAATATTCCAGCTATATGGCGGCAGTCTGTACAATCGAGTCTGGACCAGACACTATAGTGATCAACATCATGAGCATCTAACTATGCAACTGGGATACGATGTCATGTGTCAACCAGGTCAGCGAGCCTGACCACCCAATCCAATTAGTCGCCTTTTATGACAAAACCCGTGAAGATCCGGTTAAGAATATTGATCTTCAGCAACCCATGCTTGTCACATGAGGTGAGTAACGGGATCGGGATTGGTGCTCATGGTGTTGATCACTGGATTGTCTGGTCCAGACTCAATTATTTACAGACCTCACTTGCTGAAGATCACTTCTAACCCGGATCTTCATGATCACATCTAATAGAGAAACTATGGTAACCAAAGTAACCATGATACCCCATAATGAGACTTTATACCTCGGCATAACAACCCATCCCTCCCCTATACTCCTCCTCATCATCATCATAATGGGTCACTATGCTTCTGACATCTGGCCCAGGCACGTTAATAGCTTGTTGTAATCAGCTGAAGGCTATTGTCTTACATACACTGAAAGCTTGTACATATCAACTCAATATACAATGGCATTAGGTTCACACTGCTGTCATTAATTAAGATGATGGAACACGTTCCCAATATAGCAACCATGAAGAGTATCTTGTTCATGATTAATATTTACAGCCGTCACATAAAACATCAGGATACACAATATCTGAAGATTTCCTTTCAGAGTCTACACTAGACTGGGGTAGGTTACTTTACTTACAGAAGAATGTAACAGATATCGAGCCAACATGATTTGTCTGTCAACTTTGTTCAGTGCATCAAAAGATATAAATTAATTGGGGCGGTGGGTTAGCCTAGGGGTTAAAGTCTTGGCTCATCACATCGAAGATCCAGGTTCGATAACATGGGTACAATGTGTGAAGCCAATTTCTGGTGTCCCCCGCTGTGATGTTGCTGGAATAATCAGCATAAAAGAAAACTCACTAACTATTAATTAATTGCTTTTCCCATAATTTTTGGGGGGATGTCAAACATTTAAATAATTCAGTCAGAATGCATTGTAGCTGCACAATAGATTTTAATGTCTGATATCACTGGGTTTTGGGGTTTTTTTCAATAGCTTTAATATGTCACCAGTCATAAATATCACTGCTGTTTTCGAGAAATGAACAATAAATTCTAGAGTGTGTCTGATTTCTGAGTTAATGCCCAAACTCCTGGAGATTATTTTCATCAGCAAAACAATATTAACTTTCCAAATCCTAAATTTCTAAATTCTGTATTTCTTATAGTTTCATTTTCAGTGGATCAGCAAATTGAAAACCTGTATGTCCTCAAAAAAATGTGGTTTAGAAATTTATGCTACCATAGTTAATCTAACAAAAACTTGATTGTAAACACCTGATTATGAGTGAGTGAGTTTAGTTTTACACCGCTTTTAGCAATATCCCAGCAATATCACGGCAAAGGACATGATAAATGGGCTTCACACATTGTACCCAAGTGGGGAATCAAACCCGGGTCTTCGGTGTAATGAGCGAACACTTTAACCACTAGGCTACCCCAACGCCCTCCTGATTATAAAAGCTTGGCCTATATACTCACTTTATTTAATCCCCGCCTGTCACAAACAATTACATAACAGCAAAATAGTTAAGCGGAATTATGTATTACTGGTTCCAAGTAAACGAATGGCGTATGCTCTCAGGCATTCTTTTATACCTGTTAGCAAATCCATACATCTGAGATTAAGTATAGAGTATTATATACATATCTCACTTATGCTATTGTAAGTAGAAATGACTGACTGACTGACTGACTGAGTTTAGTTTTACGCCGCTTTTAGCAATATTCCAGCAATATCACGGCGGGGGACACCAGAAATGGGCTTAACACATTGTGCCCATGTGGGGAATCAACCTGGGTCTTCGGCGTGACGAGCCAACGCTTTAACCACTAGGCTACCCCACCGCCCGTAGAAATGACAAACAGCTACAAATGGAAACCCCTACAAAGAACTTTGAAAAACGTCGTATTTGTGTCAACTTTTCCCTTGACCTTAGCATTCACTAAAATGCCGAAACTTCCTCAGTATGGGCAACAATAACAAAAAGTTCTAGGGTCTGAAATGAACACTTGTTAAATAATCATAGCAAAATATCATAAAAGGAGTCCACAAACCTAGTCTAGATTTGCCAAATATCATTGACTTGCATATATTTGTTTTAGGTATGGTTGACAGACTATCCAATGAACAAAATTGAAGTAAGGAATAGTTTATGAGTCAACACAGCTAAGAAACTTCACTAATTTCTGACACTGGTAAACAAATTGACTGGATGTATCATGATACTGCAATAAGATAAACCATCTTGGGTTACTAGTATCGTGATACGCTTCTGTACCACTGACCACTAACATCCAGGCAACAATGTTAACTCAAGCTGTACCACTGACCACTAACATCCAGGCAACAATGTTAACTCAAGGAACAGAATTCTTCATGTCAGAGTCAGTCGTAAGTCACATAGTTGCGCCATTCAGTTTACACTAGACTGAACCATGTCCATTCTGGAGTCAACAAGGGGCAGATCAACTTTGTGAGTCAGTAGCTCATATACTACATACAGTAACTCTCAAAATAGTCATCAAGGAATCTGGATGACCTGCCTTGAACTTTGCAAACAAAGAGATGATGGGACCGGGGGAAGAATACACTCCACTTACACAAAGACCGTGGTAAGTGTCCGTCTCCTGTCTGCAGCGCAGAGATAAGTACAAGTCCCAGCATCTACTACAGGTCTCCATGAATGTACAACATATCAGCCTCAAGTCAATATCATGTCCAGAGCTGCGTGCTGTTGACCAGCAACTGCCTTGTCTCCAGGCTTGAGTTATCCTTGCATGTAATAATAATAATAACAACCCCAATAGCATATTTGTACCGTGCATATATCAAAGTGCATGCTATCCACCCATCTTATCTACCCTGAATCTACCATATCTCATTAGAATGATGCAAGCCACAATAACTCTGTGCGCCTAGTGGCTGCAAGAGTTGTATACACCCCAGGGAGTTGAGATTGATAATACGATGTGCCATTGAGATTGACATCCAATGATCAAGGGAAAAATGCCAGCGCCTTGAGTGAGTGAGTGAGTTTAGTTTTAAGACGCTTTTAGCAATATTCCAGCAATATCACGCCGTGGGAAACCAGAAATGGGCTTAACACATTGTACCCATGTGGGGAATCGAACCTGTGTCTACGGCATGACGAACGAACGCTTTAACCACTACGCTACCCCACCGCCCTATCAGCGCCTTGAGCATGCACTAGTTGCCTGGATATGTGCACTATATAAATATCCTATAATAATAATAAAAAAAAATAATAATACCTCATATATGCTCTATTTTGCTACATCTCATATCTTAATCCATATCTTAATCTACCCATGAATGTTATCTACCTATGCATCATATTCATATTTTTCTACCTACACATCTTATCTATCCATATCTATCTACACACATCTCTTACACACATTCATACACATCTTTATCTGCGTACTAATCTTACCTGCCCTTTTATCATTTTTACCTGTATGACTCACCTGTCCTTTTATTTACCTAACTATTTCATACCCCAGAGGCTCAGATAAGCTGCGTATCAGGGTAAAATACGCATAGAAAATGTCCAATTACGCACTGAAAAAATGTTAGATACCCAAATAGTTTAAAACAAATGCGTACGGAATATATTTATAAAAATCGCTTGCGTAATGACAAAGACATCGATGGGTATCAAGTTGGTCTGTTAGTATAGGACAAGTGTTGTACTGTCAGTATTATATAATGAGTTTTTATGAAATCAGTTCCATTATATTAAAGTTGGTTTTGATTAGGTATGACATAAGGCAGAACATACCTACTTAGTAAACGTACTCAATGACATATACTTAGGTGAGTAAAATGCCTGAAATACCCACATATTTGGAAGAAGTGGATAACGGAAACCCACTCAACATTCATAAAACCCACTCCAAAAAAATACAGTGGGTACAGTACCCACATGAGCTAATCTTATCTGGAGCTCTGATACCCTCTCACATAATTTACTCTCTTAAAGCTTACAGCTGTCAATCTTTGCTATCAAGTAAATCTACCTATCTTCCAAGATATTAAAAAACAAAAACAGGCTAAAACAAGTCTTTTTGACAGGTAAAAATGTTTTATTTTTCACCTGTATGGTGTTTTGTTATTCCTGTTTGAAGACAAAGTTAATGCAGTTCCTTTCCTTCACTTAGTTTATCTCATAATGAAAAGGTTATAAAACTTAACCCGACTGATATCAGCGATTCTTACACTTACAACACAACAGTCTCAGGCTTCAAGTTTGAGGTCAATGACAGTCATTACTTAGAAGGTTAAAACAAACATTGATCCAGACACAAACCTAGGCTCTTTATTTAACCCCCTTGATGCCGAGGTTTTTTTCAGGCGCACATTTTCATAAGGTTTGAAAAGTGAACGTTGTGCGAGAATTGCGCTCGCGTGGTCCTGGATCTACGTACGGCTATAAAATTACACAGAAATGTAGAATAAATTTATCCGCTTTTTATCGCACACCGATGAAAGCACTGTGCTATAATTTTTTTAATGTGGCATCTTTACGGAAAGGGTGAGCGAAGAAAATACAGCCTGATATCTGAACTACATAAGTGCATATGAATTGGGTTTATGTGCTTATGCATAACGTTATACGCTCAACATTTAAAATGACTATAAATGTCAAAGATGGATTTTCTTCTATGACGTCAAACAACGACAGAGAGGTCATACATGTATAATGATAAGGGGGCATAACTCTGTTATGCGTAACACTAGGACAATGTAACTCAGATCACTTGGAGAGAATTTGTTGTGGATACGGACGCTATTTTTTCCTTATTTCATGTTCATGGTGAACCAAACTATTCCAATTCAATGTTCCCCAATGTGAGCGGATGCAGTTTGGTAGTTTCACAATTTACAAGAAAAATGACAACGT
>VKKT01001815.1:58172-70011 GCA_008038995.1 Haliotis laevigata | reverse complement strand
ACTTGAAATTGAGGGTTGAAGGGGAAGGACATATATGTCCCTGTGGCATCCAGGGGGTTAACAAGCAATTCTGCAAGGTATGGTGAACAAAGACTGACATGTGTGTTAAGTGATATGTACACTGTAAATCAGGACAGAAAAATACAATATCACTTCCTTGTTGCAATTTCTACCACTAACCTACACACAGCTCAATACAACAGTACATACTTTGATATCTGTTGTGTAGGCCTATATATAGCTTGCTGGTTTTTCATTGTGTGTTTAATAGTTTAATTCTAGTTCATTTCTTGTTAGTTTGTGGCTTTTGTGTTTCACATGTACAAGGAATATCAAAAGTTGAATAATATCATTACAATCTTTGATAACCTTGACAGTTGTAACACAAGTTATATTTAGGATTACACTTTCTCAGGAGAGTACAGATTTTAGTACTTTTGTTGGGTTGAGTCCCGTACAGGACTGGAACCCACACTCTCTAAGGCTGTAACGATTCACTCGCATATTCGGTCAATCAAACCGTAGCCCTACATGAATTCCATTCGTTATTCGTAGTCATCAAAACCAAATATTAATGAATATTTACGATTCGTTTAAGGGAGCATGTTTTACTTGAACCCTTGTCTACTTTTGGAAAGTGAGATATGCAAGGATTGAATATGTACCAGCATTGCAATAGCACAAGTCATGTTAATTTGACATGGCAGCACATGGTACTGTCAATTATAACTATTACATACCAAATTTGAGTGTCATGAGATCAGTGGTTATTGCTGTGACAAATCAAAACTGTCAACATGGGCATTCCATATTATACATCAATCACTTAGTTACAATATTGTATTCATGAATAATCATTCATATTCGTTAAAAAATATTCCTGATACGTATCATATTCGCCACATAGTGTATTTGTTGCAGGCCTAACACTCTCAGAGTCAGGCACGTGATCACCAGCACACAAAGTCAGCTCTCTTAGATCGCTCAGCATCCACAATTTTCACCTTTGGTACTTTACTGAGAAAGTGTAATCCCAAATATGTCATATTTCACTACTTTCTAAATGACATTGTGTACATACTCTTGACAGTTGTTTCTGTTAACATGCCTACATTTCTCTTTAAGGTAGTGGTCAGTGAAAGTTATCTCATATATTGCTGGGACAAGTTCATGTACCTCAAGGACATCCATATCTACATGTAAGTGCACTGACTTTGAGGATGATCACATGAACAATATGTCTTCCAAAACAAGAAAGGTAAATGCACACACGAAGGTAAGTAATAGTTGAAGTCAAAACATCATTCAGAACTGTTGGTCACTGAACAATCAAAACAACATATCCACAAGTATAAAATGATAGGTGAATTGCCATTACCCAGATCACCTTTGACGTGGAAACCAACAGTGACAGACATTATTTCAGATCAATTACCAAATCTGAACACATGAATGTCAATATTAACTTTCGATATATGCCAGTAGTTTTCAATACTTTTCTGAAACTAACCATTAAGATCACAGCCTAAATGTCAACAACAAAAAATCTTTGGAAACAGTGTTTTTTTGTACCTGCTGTGACGTACATAGACAGCTCGGTTAAGGTTACACAACGTGAGAAGGAATAACAAGTGTCTCATAGAGAGCTCTTATGGCATAATACAGCTGTAATAACTTGTCAGCAAGTAAATACAACACACAACAGGTAATCCAGTGCTTCTAGCTGAAATATTGTTTCTGAATT
This sequence comes from Haliotis laevigata, assembly GCA_008038995.1. NCBI lineage: Eukaryota > Metazoa > Mollusca > Gastropoda > Lepetellida > Haliotidae > Haliotis > Haliotis laevigata. The sequence continues at coordinate 68,267 of VKKT01001815.1, read as the reverse complement.
TTAGTGAAATTGGTGGTTCTGTCCCCATTTAATCTCTATATGTTATCATCTTAGAGCAGTTTACACATGAACACAAGGAACCCCAAACAAGCCAGTTTCACCTTTTTAGTCTAATGTGATGGGCTATCTATAACTGAAGCAACATTGACCTGCTAGTGAAGACAACTTTTGGACAATTAACACATAACTAGTGGGACCACTGAATGAGTGAGCTTAGTTTTACACCGTTTTTAGCAATATTCCAGTAATATGATGGCGGGGCACACCAGAAATGGGGTTCACACATTCTACCCATACGGGGAATCAGACACGGGTCTTTGGTGAGACAAGTGAACGCTTGAACCACTAGGCTACCCCACCGCCCCATCATCCACTGAGCCACCTGTATCCAATGCAGGTGGCTTAACACCTGTGATGTCTTCTGTCAGATAGGGAGGCCCGTGGTCTAAGGCTGGTTAATACCAGACTTGAGCAACCAAATACAAGGCCTTGAAATCCTCTTTGAATCAACAAATCATCCTTTTCATAAACCACGATGCCTCGAACAGAATTATTTGGCCGTTTTCCCTCAATGTCATTGTGAGATTGGCTTCATTTGTACATCCAAACACAAAAACAATATTCCAATTCACATTAGGGTTTCAACAATACTTGCTGATCATGTCCAGTTAATGGTAATCTTTCGTTACATGATGTCATCACCAAGTCATTTCGATGTCTTCACATGGTTTAACAGGGAAACAAACTAATCTATTTATTCAACAGCTCAGTTCAGATGTGATGGCTGCCAAATTTATGTCATTTTCGTTATATCAAACTGCAACACCTTTCCAAGCTAGATTAAAATTAAGGCCAGACTGACTGTCAAATATAATGCCTTCACAAGCTATGTGAACCATGGACAAGACCTGTTTGCCAGCCAGCACTCTTATACTAAGGAAGCTACATGCTTGTGTTACAAGAATGGGCAACTTGTCATGAGAAGAAAGAGTTTTCTGTTTAACCTGAGCTGAAATCAGCAGGGGTGGAAATAACCCATTGCCCGACGTCCGAGTCCAGTGTTTTTTTCTGTCCGGCACGCAATTTTGTCCAGTTTACTTTCCAATGTTATTTATTTTAAAAAATCAACATGAAAAAGGCCAGTATAGTGGAAAAATTAACWGGGCAAGTGATTTTACATGTGCCACTGTTCCGGAGTACACTAGCATTTTTAAAGTTATTTCCACCCCTGATCAGTCCAGATGACATCATTTACACTAGGGACTGTCCCAGCTATCAGTGGCTATGATATTACACACCATTCACAATGCTGTTTCCCCATCAACCATATACTGCTTGACTGTGTGGACTTTTCGACTGCAAGGGATTCACATTATGCAACAAATCTGAAAGATCTGTTTTCCCATCCCTGAACATCTCATTGTTAACTACCTGAGGGAAGTTGACCTGTGCCATAAATTGTAACTATGTAATGTGAATGATCGATTGCTTGTATTGGAAGTTGGTGCTATGACATTTTCTACTTGTAAATAATAATGTAATGAATATATATGTGAAAACAACTCTTTTTGGACTTTGTATTTAAAATGTGTACAAATTCAGACTTGATCTCATCACTATAGTCAGCTCTCGTTAATCCGACACTTGTGGTTGCATCGAAATATGTCGGATTACCGAGAATGTCGGATTAATGTATTTGTGTGAAAATAACAATGTTTACTAAATGTCATGATCGCCATACTGTTGCATGCATACTGATTGTCGGATTAATGAGTCGGATTACCGAGAGATGACTGTATATGGCTGGAACAATGCCGATGTGACGTAAAACCCAACTCAACTCAACCCTGCTTCACAAGCCATTGGTGTCCCATCAGCGTCAACAACTTCAGCCTGGAGGCACTATTCAGAGCATCAGCAATAACGCTAAATAACAGCTCAGCTAACAAATTTCAGCTACAAAAATCTCATTAACTTCCATTTTTTTATTCATGTTACAATTATTAATATGAACATGTTCCAAATTCTATCCTTAGGCATAGTAATGAACAAATTCCTGTTTATCTTGAAGAGTTGACTTGTTCCAGAACCTGATAAAAGTGACTCAATACCTCATAGATGTTTACTCAAAATACTTAAAGACAGAACACAGTTACATTTACAGTTGCTGTTGAACACATTCACAATATTCCGGCTGTGTTATGGAGACCCATCAATAATCAAAACAGGACCAGAAAAGAAGGAATTAATATTATTGAGCAGCACCCTAGTCTGTCGGGGTACGATGACACACTATCAACCAAGTCACCCAGTCTGACCACCAGGCCCTACAGTGGTCTTCTCATGCCACCAGCATACGTTGCTGAGGATCTGGTCCTACCCAGAATCCTCACTGGAATAATATTTTATCAATTTGCTTAAACACAGTGGCACCCAATTTGTATATTGATGTATTTTTAGTATCAAAATAAGCCAAGTTTTATGTATGTAACACTTCTACTAAATACGATTGCCTGAACACAGGAAATAAATTTCCAATTGTTTGAACAATTCTACACTTAATTTTCTCAAATAATGGCTTTCAACAGAGAAACAAAATTTCTAGATATCTGAAGACTGCATAAATGTTCTGGGGAAATTGATTTATAACTGAACTTCCAATTTCATAATGGGCAGAATCTTAATCCAAGACAGGAAAAGTATAATAAATGGCTGGTGATGTGGGTCTGTAGTTGACATACATACAGACAGACAGACAGACAGACAGACAGACAGACAATATAGATATATGTATATGTATGTCAGGTTATCATGCTGGTAGTGAATAACAGATTATATAGCCTCTGTATCTTTATCTATATCTATATATATATGTATATGTATGTCAGGTTATCATGCTGGTAGTGAATAACAGATTATATAGCCTCTGTCTTATAAAAATACATGTTCTGCTCTGCGTGTCTTCAACCTCCTTCAGAAAGAGTAGCACATCTTTATCAACATGTTTATATAGGAAGCAGTCTGAACCAAGACTGGCTAACATTGAATGACCTTTGAAAGCCTGCTGGACAGCCATACCTGATTGGGAATGATCACTCATTACAAACCTTTTCCTCAAATGCCTCTACTTAAACACTCATGTTCTGCACATTACCAAACTCTCAATCCTGAAAGAAGTGGATCAACGCACGATACCATAAATACCTCAGTGTATTTACTGTGTTCAATAAATAGCATCGGCAGTTAGACACAATGATTACCACTCATCTGGACATGGCAATGACTTGGCTGCCCTGAGATCGCAAGCTGGCTGCGCTGATACTAGTCTTTCTCAAAGACACTAGAACATCTACTTCCTAAAACATTCAACCATTCCATTCCCTACCTCAGCTCTAACAGCTAATACTTATGAAACCAAGAGACTTGAAGGTTCCTAATACTCAAGTACTCCTTTATAGACTTCTATCACTTAACCTTTTAACTTTATTATGGAATCCCATGCTAGTCTATGCCGATACAGCGCCTCCGCACTCCACATACCTTCAAGGTATGTGTTACAGTGTTGGGAGAAGCCAGGGACTGATCAAATACCTGCCCATCTTCCACTGGCCAACAGCTACCCAGAACAGGTGAAGCCCCAGCACCTCAGGGAATACAGGTGGCCATGTTTAAGAGGGGAAACTTGAGATAATGGGAAATCCTGCTTAAATTGTTTTCGTCCAGCGGATAGACACACGGATAGAGATTTCCATCGTGTCTGTCTCCCACTCGATAATTTGTTTGGGAAGAGGATAGTGATGGTTTCAATGGTCTGTTGTTGTCTCAGAAGTGATTTGATAGGATTCAGAAGATATTACAATGTAATTGGAAGTTCATCTCAGGAGGTCTTGGATTTGACAAGCCAACAAATCAAAATATCAATCGTCTTTATCACTAGGGATAGAGATCAGCCCTTGACCGAGAGCTGGAACAAGTTTGTTTGATCTTAAAGCTTCCTGAGGACTCGTGGAATGAGTTTTGCTTCAACTGAAACCATTTTCGATTCCAATATGTACAGCTGGTAGAATTTCAAAGGATGATTTCTACCCCATCACATATAGCATTAAAATACAAAAAAAACTTTGTCAATTAAAAGTTTTTGAGACAAAGAAATATATAACTAAGTGTATCAAGATTTTCAGATTTCAAAAAAGAAATAAATGCGAATATTGGACATAGAGATTATTACACAAGCAAGTGTGTTATACAGCTTATACGAAACAAGTGTGAAAGTTTGTTTATCACTCGGGAAATACACAATTCTGCACGAGTTTTATTTAAGTCGTGTGACACACTTGCTTGAGTAAAATAATTTCTTTATTATCCAGTTTATTCATGTACATTTGTTTGGTAAAACATGGTAAGCACGTGTGACAGCCCTGTTCATTGACATCACGCTCAATTGTTTAATGACGTCACAGACAAAGAAATACAGGAACAAACAAAACTAGGCAAACATGATATGTGCACATGTGCACATAATAAATACACATATGACATGTTTCACCAAACAAATAACATGCATATCAAGGGTGTCTCTTGTACCACACAAAACATTAACCTTTGGCCATGAATTAATTTCAGCAAACACAGACCTCAACAACTGGCGAGCGAAATTGGCGAAAAAAGGCACTTTACATATCATTCCCACTGGCATTGGATCAATGCGCTAATGTCACTTTTCAGCTCCCTGGGGAGAATACAACCCAAGCCGCCTGGGAAGCACAAGAAGCTTCATAGTCCCACCCTACCGAGTACCCATTCACTCCTGGGTGAAGAGGCACATTTTAAACATGTGCTTTAGTATAGGGCAGGACAGAAGTGCTAGAAACTCTCAGAGGTCCATCTGTTGAGTCTGATTACCCACCCATCCATCTATTCCTCAGACCAAAGTTGATTTACTTCACCTGATCTGTGACCTGTATGCTGTGCACAGCACCACATACCACTACACATAAAGTCAAATCAGTCAGGGACAAGACATCAAAATGGATACCCTGATACATTGTGCAGGAAAATGACAGTTAAATTCATGCTTATGAGAATGAGTAAGGCACTGTAGTAATTTCTAACCAACACAACAACTCAAGTGATTTCATAGTCAACAGGAAAAATCCAATTTGCAGAGTCACCTCCAGGACATAACACGAAGCATCCAGTCAGCCCGGATATAACAGAGTCGTGTCAGCCGAGTCTCACGGTGATGTGGTTTCAGCGTGTTTGGTTTGTAGCAGTTATACCAACAACCATCATCATTTATGCAACACTCAAACGATTGCCCTTGTTCATCTACTGACGTGTTGGATGACCTCATGATGTGTGTTCTGCTTGTTTTGGTTTGTTTTGGAGGTGAGTTTAGTTTTATGCCGCACTCAGCAATATTCCAAATATATGGCGGCGGTCTGTAAATAATCGGGACTGGACCAGACAATCCAGTGATCAACAGCATGAGTATTGATCTTGTCAACCAAGCCAGCGAGCCTGACCAACTGATCTCGTTAGTTGCCTCTTATGACAAGCATGGGTTACTGAAGGTTCATTCTAACCCGGACTAATAGGTGAGTGAGTGAGAGAGTTCAGTTTTGTGACGCTTTTAGCAATATTCCAGCAACATCATGGCGGAGTACACCAGAAATGGGCTTCACACGTTGTACCCATGTGGGAAATCTAAGTCGGGTCTTTGATGTAGCGAGCAAACACGTTAACCGCAAGGCTGTCCCACCGTTCCTTTTTTGAGTGAGTGAGTGAGTGAGAGAATGAGTGAGTGAGTGACAGTATGATACATATCTCAATAGTATCAGGCACAATAAACCTGGAATATTGCTTATGTAACCTAACATCTTCACTTGATAGTTCTGCAACATAACACATGATACAATAAAAATTTGGATAGAACAGCTTGTAACTGTCATTTGGAATACTCCATGTCAAACTTTATTAAGTTTGAATGAATAGAAAAACACATTTTGACTGTTAGTGTTACTATCAAAATATGGTAAGCAATACTCTGATTGGTCAGCTAATAGGTCGCTCTGGCGTGGGGTCTTCTCGTTTATCCACCACCTATTGTTCTAGGTGGGCAAATCACTGAAGCAGAATAAGCTGCTACACAATAGATGTCTCTTAGTTTTTGCTCCCCGTGAAATAAGATCCCCTCTATTATTGCTCCCCGTGAAATAAGGTCCCCTCCATTATTGCTCCCCTTGAAAAAAGGTCCCCTCCTTCATTGTGATTCTCATAGGTGTGACAAATACATGTAATAGCCTGTAACTGAATGTCCTCCAATGTTTGTTTAGTGATAACAAGACCTAAGATCTGACATTGGATATATTATCTGCAAAACTTCACACATTTCATCATCAAAGGGAGCAAAGTCTAAAACACATGTTGTAGACATGCAAGAAGATTACAAAGGCTTAGACGTACTTAAAAACCACAACTTGTACAATTCTCTTTTTAACCTCAAAGATACTATCTTGGAATAGTTTGAACAACATTCCCCAAATGGTTTCAGCTGGCAGAGTATAGATAGCCTCATGACTGAACCCAGTCCACTGTAACAGTCCACTGCCATGAATACCTTGTGACCTGGCATATTATCAAGCCATTTCATCTTTATTATCTCACTGATGCTGTGTTACCTGAGTGTAGTTCTCCTTGCTATCAGGGTGGAGGGGTAGCCTAGTGGTTAAAGCACGGCAAAGCCCCAGGTTTGATTCCCAAAATGGGTTCAATGTATAAAACCCATTTCTGACATAACCCGCTGCGATATTACTGGAATATTGCTAAAAGTGGCGTAAAACCATACTCACTCACTCTTTGCTATGTTGTCTTCCATTAACAATCAAATAATTAATACTATTGCATATTTTCACAAGTATTTACTACAATGTTGATAAAATTGCTTGGCAATTCAATGTCCCATTTAATCTAGAAGTGTGGACTTTATGACTTTGAAACGGCTTTGTGCGTGTCAAATTAACACTGAACAAGCAGACATTTGCCAAGGGCGTCATTGGGGAGTCGGCACACCATTTTAACAGCTTATATGTGAAGTGCACCCTCATTCCATCCTGGAACCACTTTTATCATCCCATCTACATCCCTCTGTACACCACGTCTGGCCAGCAAAAGGAATAACTAACTACAAAATACAGAATCAATAAATCATAGACTGGACTATTACATCTACACCCTGATCGACCATGTCCAAGCAACAACGGGAGGCGGAATCGGTCTTCTCGGACTTTTCCAATCATTTATTGCCGACCTGAAGCACCACGACATGCTAAACATCTCAATATCCCGGAGCTGATATAGCTGGCAGTGTACATATTTCTAAATTGTCTGACATCTCAATAATTTCAGAACTGTATCAATCTCCTGGTACATCAGCATATGTGGAAGTATATTGGCAAGATCTCACAATGCTCATGAAAAATATGGGCCACACAAAATAACAAAAGTAACATCTGTTATATTATGATGCATTTCAACAGTTTTGATCAAGTATTTAATTCTGTGAGCTTGTATTGATTGGTGGAAATTTTGTGCCTAGTACAATATAACACCAAATCAATTATGGTTTTACAGAAAAAATTGATTCCATACCAGAGTGATAGAAGAGGGTTTCATGTCGCTTTTGGCATAATTTCAGCTGGATCACAGCATAGGAATGAGCTCTACACTCCATGAGTACTAATCTTAAACCTGGCCACTTTGCATAAGTGATCACAACAGTGATGTAGAACATCCCCAAGAGTGAGTGAGTGAGTGAGTATGGTTTTACGTCGCTTTTAGCAATATTCCAGCAATATCACGGCAGGGGACACCAGAAATGGACTTCACCTGGGGATTCGAACCCAGGTCGACAGCGTAACGAGCCGACGCTTTAACCATTAGGCTACCCCACCGCCCCACATCCCAAGGAAGTAATGATAACCAGGGAATACAGTGAACTATATTTACAATGAACACATTGAACTGACAGACATAAAATGCTATAAATGCTCTCTCTCAAAACGTAGTCAAAATGCATTAACAAACTATAAGAAACTAAAATTACTGGTTCCTTTGATTTCACTATAACTGTAATTTGCCATTCTTTTAATAGGTTCTGATATCTATGAACAGAACAAGACATTAACAGGACTGTAAACGGTCAAAATAGATGACACATACAATATGAATAGTAAGATCAATTATTTTGCCAATGTCATCATGCTGCTTACCATGTATACTCATTTCATAAAATGCAGGCGACATAGTGTAGACTTTTAATCTTTTGTTTCTAACTGTCTCTAAATATCCTCACTACATCAGAGAAAAGTAGAAAAAAACTGGAAGCTGATAAAAAGGTTGACAAAGACAAAATGTGTGTTTCACCTCTGACAAACTCGAATGCTTACCCACATATATTGTTGCCTTATTACAAAACAAAAGCAAATGTCAGTTACACTCAGAAACATTAACTTTTACATTACCATCATATGGGGTCAGGAAAAACCTCTGTGTCATGATAATGCCAGAGACTCAAAAAACACTTAACCATGCAACCTTTCAACTTTGACCTTGAGGCATCTGACCTTTTTCAGATAATATGTTCCTTTGATTCATCCAACCAAACTTTCAAAATCAACCTTCAAAGTGACCAAATCAAACATACAAGTTCAATGACAAGAAAGCTGACCCAAATTACACCGATCAATTCCCCCAACAGGTTACCTCACAGGGATGACCAGAAAACCATCAACATCTATCTGCTGTACACACCTACACCATACAATGCAGAACCACCTCCAACTCGATCAATAAAGCCAAGCATCTGTGTAAATTTGAACAACACAAATGGCTTGATCCTTTGGACAGGCATAACATTCCCAGCTTCAAAGTAGCCCTCCTCCAATTGTGTTTGAGAAGAGCTTGGATTGTTTACATTGCATCAGGGATGTCAGTTACATGCCAAGTGCCTGTCCAGGGATAAATTATCTGACATCTGATATCACACAGCATTACCCAAAGTGAACCTGAAGTGTCCTAGCTTTAACACAGTATCAGCTAGCAATAAAACAACCTATGACAGACAGGATTTCCTTACAGGAGACGGGTCTGTCTTTCAGAGAAACAGGATATCAACACAGCATTATAATATATATCCTGGTCCAGATGATAAAACTGATACTGATAAACTGCGGAAATCTATATACCAGCATGATCTGAATGTATCTGTATATACAGATCTCAATACTAGGGGTGACTATTGAGGGGGAAACAACTATTGCGATTGCAACATACTATTGCGACCAACTATTGGAATACTATTGCAATAATTTCTTCTCTCCTTAAATTGTCTCATTTGAAGTTACTTCCCAAATGAATGTTTAGTTTATATGAAATAAAAAACAAGTTGAAGTAGTTTCAGTCTCTTTTCATAACGGACAAGAAACTTGAAACCCTGATCTAGTAAACAGTCATGTTTGTTTTAGAGGTAACAGGGGCGGATAACTCTAAATCAAAGTGAACAAATCTGGTACTTCCTGTTTTTAGTGCTGCGCATTTATCAACGAAAGTTGATTACTAAACTATCGATAGTTACACATACTATCTATGCATTGATAGTTTTTCGTTTCTACCATCGATTAATTGCTATCGGAAATTCAACAACTGCAACCCATCTACAGTTTGATGCATCATTACAGCCCTACTCACTATTGCTATAACGATAAAATAAACATCACAGGTGTTTTCGAGGAAACGGGTATTTTTGATTAAAGTCATGCTCCACACTATTCCAGTTATTTGATGACCACCTGTAAATCAAAAAGTCCAGACAACCCAGTGGTTGATAAAATGAGCAATAATCCATGCTGTTGGGAAACAATAACACAGTATTGTCTAAATCATCAAGCCTGACCACCGGATCTATTACACTGTCTCTTACAACCATTCTGACACACAGCCAGGCTCTGATAAGGAAGAGCATGCTCAACTGTGAATTCTACCATGACTTCAGTAAACACTGGATTGTGATTGGTTAATTAAAGTCATTCAGAGGTA
>VKKT01001813.1:80786-99005 GCA_008038995.1 Haliotis laevigata | reverse complement strand
GCCATATAGCTGGGATATTGCTGAGTGCGGCGTAAAACTAAACTCACTCACTCACTCACTAAACTCTGCCTTGTTTGTTTCTGCTGGGCCTACACTGCCGGAATTTGCACGTCACGCGGAAGACTCGAGCCGGTTCCCACATAGAGAAACTTCATTTCTTGTGATATTGCTGTAATATTGGCTGTTCTAAACTAAATACTGGCGTAAAACCATACTTACTAACGCACACTAACTCTAAATTTCCACTTTAAGATATAGATGTTGTAATTGCGTTTCTGAAAGATATTGTTTCTGTGTAATCAGATCAAATATTAACTTCCAGATTTACATACATCATGGATTTGTAGATAAAGTAGGTTATAAATGACTTCAATAAAAGCTGCCTGGGACTGTCAAGTGGCAGGAGCGTAGCCCACCTTTAAGACAAGCAGAGGTGTGCAGCAAGGGTAGATTTGGCCTTGTCCCGAACAACGCCTCGCTTTCATACCTGCTTCTGTTGATTGTGCAACGAGTTCGCCCGAGTTTCTGCTCAATGACTTGAATAAAACTGCCTGGGACAGTCAAGTGGTGGGAGCGTAGCCCTCCTTTAAGACAAGCAGAGGTGTGCAGCAAGTGCAGATATGGCCTTGTCTGGTACAACGCCTCGCTTTCATACCTGTTTCTGTTGAATGTGCAACGAGTTCGCCCGAGTTTCTACTCGACGTGTTCCATGTCTTATGTTCTGGTTTATATCATGTAGACTTTTCAGGTCGATCGCTCAGTGGCAAGTCTCCATTTGACGCCAACAGACATGCAGCGTAGGTGTGTGGAAAAGTTGAACTCAGCTGGTAAAATGTACAAAAACGAAATCCGATTACGTACATAAAAGAATGCTCTCCATGGGTTAAGGTTTCGTGTTTTTCCGTCTCTGTAGACTTCCAATAAATCTACTTTTGGCTCATGTTTATCCGAATGTGACGTCACAGGCGTTGTCTGCGTTGTGTAGTCTGATTGTTATGTTGCCACGGACCCCGACGTTTTCTACCTTCGCTCCTAAATATGTGCAGGTATCTATGTTTGATTTAGCTTGCGGTTTAGGGGCCACTGAGGTGTCAGTGATGCATGTCGTGTAGATTGTTGATAATGTCGTCTGCGTTGCGTTATTGTTCAACTGTGAGACTTACACATGCACATGTCTTGGAGTCTGAATCTTTCAGGTCTGCTCAGAACTAAGTGTGCTGCTTCTCATACTTTATTCGTTTGCACTGAAACGTGCATCCGTGTAATTCAAGTTTCGTTTACTAATGACGTTTTCAATTGAAATACAGTTATACGAGAGATAGAAAGAGGGGAGGAGGAGGAGAGAGATGGGTGTAGGTTGCGGCTCTGATTACCATTACGTTTCGTCTTTATAATTAGCTGTAGTGAGACAAAGAGAGCGTTAGAAACAAAAACATTGTGACGACCGTAACTGCACTGATGAGGATGAATCGGTTGTAAAAAGGATGAATACAGGAACTATGGATATAGGTAGAAGGGTATTGGAAGCAGTGGTGGTAGTTACACGGTAGGAATCTGCTGCGACATGGACGGCGGTAGACATACATAATTAGCTACATAGTAAAACTATTGGCGGTTTGCGACAGACAACTGCCATGCTTTGAATTGTGAATGGCACAGTCAAGTATAAACCGGGGTAAGGCGTACGTTTCATGAATGAAACATTCTGACGGACCTACGGAGAGAACTGGATCGTGATTAAATTCGACTGATGGACATAATGTTTTTTAATAAATTAGTTCTTGTGACAGAAGAAATTAAATAACGAGTGACTCTGGTGGGCAGACATAAGGAATCGGACGAATGAAAGAATTACGTATGATGGACACAGGCACAAAGGTGACCAGAGAATGGAATGGAATTAGTGACGAATGAGATGATGGGATTCAGAAGGATGAACAGAGTTTAGAGGTGGGTAGGAGAGACCGAGGGGTGGGGTGAATGGAGCACCGATAGGGCCCAGATACGGGACTGCTATTATGTTGATTGAACAAAGACGTTCCGACTGATAGAAAGGTATTCGCTGATTGTTATTGCCTCTGAAGTGTTCCTGGCATCACGATATCTATTGTTATGTAACTCCAGCTGATAACGGGTGTCGTGCCACCTTGCGTGTAAATGTGGATTCACTGACCGATCGGATATCCGTGTCTACATATCTTTACCTGCACCATTACACGTACTTTGAGAGTCACGCAATAGCGTTATCATCCCCGGTGCTGTATCATGGCGTTAGTTAATAGGCTTGAAACACGAAACAAAACTCACAGTCAAAATGCACTTGGTTCTCAATAGCAAACATTTTCATTTATCATACTGTGAGTTTTAGAGCAACAAAACTGAAAACGTTTCCTTGAGGATTCACAGTGTACTTGTGTGGAAGATAGACACAGCTGAGTTTCAAAGGATTCGATTACTTTATCAAAATTCAAAAATCCAGTTTTCAAAGATCATCAAGCTACCCTGGTCTGCCCTGACATGTGATGTATCGTACATTCAAAACACTGATCAAGTTCTATATTATTCACGGATTACAACAATTTAATGTAGCAAGGAGGCTTTGGATGATTCTGGCACAGTCAGGCTGGGTAAGTTCATCATCAGCTGAGGGCCTCTCTCACACAATAACTCAGTATTGGACCGGTTTCGGGGGGATTATCCCTAACTGGATGATGTACGTTTAGTTCAGGTGAATAATCCTCCATACCACAAAGAGACGTACATCATATGTCCATTATTTTAGTACCATTATATGATATGCATCGGGATCCCAAAAAGGTTGGGGGACGTTAAAAGTGATTGCAAACATATTCCTGGATCGTGTCTCGCGGTATACGCAGTGTTGAACCTTCCCCAATGAGTACAAAGTTTGAAAACAGTTTCTTTGAACCGTATTGAATACCATTCATTGACATTGCGCTGCGTCATCTGTGGTTTTATAGCGTTTGTAGACATTCCCGGTGCTTTGTGCACCTGTCACAGCCCCATCAAGGGAGGTAACCCTACCGACGGGAGAGATCTCGCTCATCTCACCTGGAGTGTTAATGGCGCTATTGCGGTTACTGGTTAAACGAAAACGTACACTGAGAAGCGGGAGCTAATCCCGAATGTGTTTCAATACATGTAATCCTTTCAACGGCTTACTCAAGTAGTGGGCAAACAATCGCATTGAGTTCAGCACGACATCAAAGTCCACGAATACTTTCCTCGCTTGTGACAGTGACACACACGAGTGGGTATTATCCCGCGAGCACCCTACTTCCCAACGTCCGGCTATCTACACGCTCGCCCCTTCCCCCACTGCCCTTCCCCCTCGCCACCCGCCTTTCCCTCCACAAGAAAACTCGATACCCGAAACACCACCCGCTAAGAGAGGCATCCGGGGAATGCTGCATGTCACCTGCCTTTCAATCCGTTGCCGCTTACGATTAACCTTTCACTGCTAGAAAAACTAATCGATAATTTTTTTCATATTTTCACACCATACCCTCAACCTTAATGAATGGGTACCTGTTTTTTTATATTATTTCTGCTCAGCTTGGTTAGTGTGCTATTTATTTAACTAGATTAGTTTATGCAAAAACATCGTTTAACCTTTAGATTACCATAGGCTGTCCTGTTAGGATATTTCATACACAGGTCTATACGTCAATGTATTTCAGTCTGTAAGTTATAAATTTTATTGTATCAATTTAGTTCCAGCTCAGCACGCAAGAGCAGTTAATATTGATTAAATATGTGTTCATTGTACAGCAGGTTAGCCTTGAAAAGGTTAATGCTAATACGTAACGCGCCCCCACTCAAATCTATTTGCTTAAAATTAGCAGTCGTACTCGTTAATTGGACCTGAAGCACTGCGGGTGAAACGCTACACTCCAGAGCATGTTTCCAACACAAAATGGCAGCGGAATGCCTTTAAAGTATCTACCGTAACAGGAAATTCTTGAGATGTCAGGAATTTATCATCAGACAAAAACGCCATTGGTTGTTGACACTGTGACATGTTAAACACGTGCGCAGAGAGACGGTTGAACTCATTCTTCTTTTTATCAGTGGATTAAGGGTTGGTCGGTCTTGTGTGTGTTGTGGTGTCCGTCGGTCTGTCCATCTGTATGTCCGTCTGGATGATTGTGGGGTGTTTTCATCCCTTCCCTGTTTATCCATGCATGATCCAAGGTTGTGTCGAGACAACAGGCGAGACTATGTAAGTGGGCCCGCCACTGACGAGCAAGTCGGCCTCCTTCAAGTAAGTAAATACCTGACTGTTGTAATTTGTGTTTTTACCGACACATTTCTTCATGTTTTCCTGAATGTGTCATGTTTAAAGTTGTACATACTCGGACATTAGCCTACTGGGCGGCGTTATATTATATAAACTATATTTGATATGTAATCGATATGCAATAGAATATGTGTGAGAACATGTACAGGTATTAGTGGGTTTAAAAGTTCTGTCAATATCTGACTCAAGGCCTTTATGAAATATTTCCACGCCCTGTTTATCATTTTGGATATACATTGCATTACACACTTTACTTGGACATGGGCATGGTACCTCCTTTAACACCCTGAGGGTCGAAACAAATATATTCACAAGGGTGTCATACAAGTTAACAATGTAACTTTGTATATGAATTATGTGATATGATTTAATACTTAATGCATTTTCTTATGTGAATGTGCTTTGCGAATATAATTTCATACTTAATGAACTTTCTTATGTGAACATGCTTTTGTGTGAACGAAGAACGTGAATAATGAAAGGACAGTTTTGTTATTCATTGTTTGACAAAAGTAGCTGATATATATCTTACCTCAAACATATATCGCTGCAGTCTTTTTATCTGAACGTCAGATGTGACAGCACCACGTGACTGGGGTAATAAGATTGACCTGTTGTAATATTTATGTAGGCTATCGTATGTCGTCAGTTGTATCAGTGGAGAAATATGCATACCGCTTTTTGTCTGGAGTTGAGTAGCAGTCTGTCGAAGGAGCTATTGGCTAACTTTGATCGCGAGGAAGTAAAATTTGTATTAACATACAGTTATCGTTTTGCAGTTTGCAATATCAGCAAATATTGTTTAGACATGTGATATACTGTAGACGTTATGCTTATATTTATAAGAGTACGTTATATATCAAAATGAATACGATGGTGGTATTGTCAATATCGGAGCTTCTTTTCTCAAAACAACATTTCTGATATACTTTGGGAAATGAAGTCATATGTAAAGTAATATTTCAAAAGGCGAACATCACTATGGGAGTTAAAAAGTTCCAATGAATGGTGTATTGAATCAAACTGATGCAATTTGACGTCAAAGTATGGCTAACTCATCAGTTATACTGATACAATATGACAAAGTACTCTGGCGCAATACGACGTCCAAGTAATACTGGCGTAATTTAACATCAAAATAAAATTGGCTCAATATGACGTCAAAGTAACACGGACGTAAAAATATCCCTGACACAATATGTCATCCCACTATCAGCTGACGTAATTTGACCATTTGATCAATATGACGTCATAGGAACACTGACGTAATTTGACGTCCAGATACCATTTGAATCAATATGACGTCATAGGAACACTAACGTAACGTCAAAGAAACCCTGACTCAGTTTGACGTCACGGCAGAACTGTAAAATAGACGTAATATGACGTCGTTGCACACTCAAACAGTGAAAATGAACAAGCATCGTGCGTTAGAATTGCTAAGGTTAACGTGTTCCACTTTGGAAAACCGACATTCGCAGATTAAACTGACGGCCTATTTGGCTTTTTGTACAATAACGTCTTCTTGTTACGGATATCCGGAGCAGGTTTTTATATGCCTTTTTCCTAGTGGCACTGCGATGTTTCCAGCAGCACCATTGTTACCAGCGCGCAAACACACATGCTCTAAACAGATCTATCTGTAAATGCTGGAGTTGTTGAAAAGGTATTTCCTCTTAAAGAAATGGCCCCATGTATGAAAGAAGAGGTCGGCTTTAAAAAGACATCTGTAGGCAATGTGGTATCTGCTAATTACATCATGTTTGCACCATATGGAGTATATGTCATCAGTATAAGGAGTATATGTCATCAGTATAAGGAGTATATGTCATCAGTNCAATAACTCAGTATTGGACCGGTTTCGGGGGGATTATCCCTAACTGGATGATGTACGTTTAGTTCAGGTGAATAATCCTCCATACCACAAAGAGACGTACATCATATGTCCATTATTTTAGTACCATTATATGATATGCATCGGGATCCCAAAAAGGTTGGGGGACGTTAAAAGTGATTGCAAACATATTCCTGGATCGTGTCTCGCGGTATACGCAGTGTTGAACCTTCCCCAATGAGTACAAAGTTTGAAAACAGTTTCTTTGAACCGTATTGAATACCATTCATTGACATTGCGCTGCGTCATCTGTGGTTTTATAGCGTTTGTAGACATTCCCGGTGCTTTGTGCACCTGTCACAGCCCCATCAAGGGAGGTAACCCTACCGACGGGAGAGATCTCGCTCATCTCACCTGGAGTGTTAATGGCGCTATTGCGGTTACTGGTTAAACGAAAACGTACACTGAGAAGCGGGAGCTAATCCCGAATGTGTTTCAATACATGTAATCCTTTCAACGGCTTACTCAAGTAGTGGGCAAACAATCGCATTGAGTTCAGCACGACATCAAAGTCCACGAATACTTTCCTCGCTTGTGACAGTGACACACACGAGTGGGTATTATCCCGCGAGCACCCTACTTCCCAACGTCCGGCTATCTACACGCTCGCCCCTTCCCCCACTGCCCTTCCCCCTCGCCACCCGCCTTTCCCTCCACAAGAAAACTCGATACCCGAAACACCACCCGCTAAGAGAGGCATCCGGGGAATGCTGCATGTCACCTGCCTTTCAATCCGTTGCCGCTTACGATTAACCTTTCACTGCTAGAAAAACTAATCGATAATTTTTTTCATATTTTCACACCATACCCTCAACCTTAATGAATGGGTACCTGTTTTTTTATATTATTTCTGCTCAGCTTGGTTAGTGTGCTATTTATTTAACTAGATTAGTTTATGCAAAAACATCGTTTAACCTTTAGATTACCATAGGCTGTCCTGTTAGGATATTTCATACACAGGTCTATACGTCAATGTATTTCAGTCTGTAAGTTATAAATTTTATTGTATCAATTTAGTTCCAGCTCAGCACGCAAGAGCAGTTAATATTGATTAAATATGTGTTCATTGTACAGCAGGTTAGCCTTGAAAAGGTTAATGCTAATACGTAACGCGCCCCCACTCAAATCTATTTGCTTAAAATTAGCAGTCGTACTCGTTAATTGGACCTGAAGCACTGCGGGTGAAACGCTACACTCCAGAGCATGTTTCCAACACAAAATGGCAGCGGAATGCCTTTAAAGTATCTACCGTAACAGGAAATTCTTGAGATGTCAGGAATTTATCATCAGACAAAAACGCCATTGGTTGTTGACACTGTGACATGTTAAACACGTGCGCAGAGAGACGGTTGAACTCATTCTTCTTTTTATCAGTGGATTAAGGGTTGGTCGGTCTTGTGTGTGTTGTGGTGTCCGTCGGTCTGTCCATCTGTATGTCCGTCTGGATGATTGTGGGGTGTTTTCATCCCTTCCCTGTTTATCCATGCATGATCCAAGGTTGTGTCGAGACAACAGGCGAGACTATGTAAGTGGGCCCGCCACTGACGAGCAAGTCGGCCTCCTTCAAGTAAGTAAATACCTGACTGTTGTAATTTGTGTTTTTACCGACACATTTCTTCATGTTTTCCTGAATGTGTCATGTTTAAAGTTGTACATACTCGGACATTAGCCTACTGGGCGGCGTTATATTATATAAACTATATTTGATATGTAATCGATATGCAATAGAATATGTGTGAGAACATGTACAGGTATTAGTGGGTTTAAAAGTTCTGTCAATATCTGACTCAAGGCCTTTATGAAATATTTCCACGCCCTGTTTATCATTTTGGATATACATTGCATTACACACTTTACTTGGACATGGGCATGGTACCTCCTTTAACACCCTGAGGGTCGAAACAAATATATTCACAAGGGTGTCATACAAGTTAACAATGTAACTTTGTATATGAATTATGTGATATGATTTAATACTTAATGCATTTTCTTATGTGAATGTGCTTTGCGAATATAATTTCATACTTAATGAACTTTCTTATGTGAACATGCTTTTGTGTGAACGAAGAACGTGAATAATGAAAGGACAGTTTTGTTATTCATTGTTTGACAAAAGTAGCTGATATATATCTTACCTCAAACATATATCGCTGCAGTCTTTTTATCTGAACGTCAGATGTGACAGCACCACGTGACTGGGGTAATAAGATTGACCTGTTGTAATATTTATGTAGGCTATCGTATGTCGTCAGTTGTATCAGTGGAGAAATATGCATACCGCTTTTTGTCTGGAGTTGAGTAGCAGTCTGTCGAAGGAGCTATTGGCTAACTTTGATCGCGAGGAAGTAAAATTTGTATTAACATACAGTTATCGTTTTGCAGTTTGCAATATCAGCAAATATTGTTTAGACATGTGATATACTGTAGACGTTATGCTTATATTTATAAGAGTACGTTATATATCAAAATGAATACGATGGTGGTATTGTCAATATCGGAGCTTCTTTTCTCAAAACAACATTTCTGATATACTTTGGGAAATGAAGTCATATGTAAAGTAATATTTCAAAAGGCGAACATCACTATGGGAGTTAAAAAGTTCCAATGAATGGTGTATTGAATCAAACTGATGCAATTTGACGTCAAAGTATGGCTAACTCATCAGTTATACTGATACAATATGACAAAGTACTCTGGCGCAATACGACGTCCAAGTAATACTGGCGTAATTTAACATCAAAATAAAATTGGCTCAATATGACGTCAAAGTAACACGGACGTAAAAATATCCCTGACACAATATGTCATCCCACTATCAGCTGACGTAATTTGACCATTTGATCAATATGACGTCATAGGAACACTGACGTAATTTGACGTCCAGATACCATTTGAATCAATATGACGTCATAGGAACACTAACGTAACGTCAAAGAAACCCTGACTCAGTTTGACGTCACGGCAGAACTGTAAAATAGACGTAATATGACGTCGTTGCACACTCAAACAGTGAAAATGAACAAGCATCGTGCGTTAGAATTGCTAAGGTTAACGTGTTCCACTTTGGAAAACCGACATTCGCAGATTAAACTGACGGCCTATTTGGCTTTTTGTACAATAACGTCTTCTTGTTACGGATATCCGGAGCAGGTTTTTATATGCCTTTTTCCTAGTGGCACTGCGATGTTTCCAGCAGCACCATTGTTACCAGCGCGCAAACACACATGCTCTAAACAGATCTATCTGTAAATGCTGGAGTTGTTGAAAAGGTATTTCCTCTTAAAGAAATGGCCCCATGTATGAAAGAAGAGGTCGGCTTTAAAAAGACATCTGTAGGCAATGTGGTATCTGCTAATTACATCATGTTTGCACCATATGGAGTATATGTCATCAGTATAAGGAGTATATGTCATCAGTATAAGGAGTATATGTCATCAGTATAAGGAGTATATCTCAGTATAAGGAGTATATGTCATCAGTATAAGGAGTATATGTCATCAGTATAAGGAGTATGTGTTATCAGTATAAGGAGTATATGCCATCAGTATAAGGAGTATATGTCATCAGTATAAGGAGTATATGTCATCAGTATAAGGAGTATATGTCATCAGTATAAGAAGTATATGTCATCAGTATAAGGAGGTCCGTAGTCAGTGCACCCACTGAGCATTTATATGATTGAATTTTCGGCGTTGGGGTAGCCAAGTGGTTAAAGGTGCGCTCGTCACGCCGACGACCAAGGTTCGATTCCCCGCATGGGTACAATGTGTGAAGCTCATTTTTCGTGTCCCGCGTCGTGATATTGCTGGAAGTTTGCTAAATGTGGTGTAAAACCCATATTCACTCACTTATAACTGTTACATTGTTGGTGCGGTCTCTGATAAATAAGGTCATACTTAAAGCACTTTCAGCGCGGATCCCAATACATGAGATTTAGTTATACAAAGCCTCCTTTGCTACGACAGTGATAACACCCTACGTTTACACACTGTGACAATGGATGTAACGTATGTCTAGCTGTTGTGGAGACCAACGTTAACAGGTGATCATCTGTGATGGAAACAACAGACACCAGTCTCAGCAATAACTAACCGCAATCCATTGTGTGATGGTGGAGGATATATAAGCGCGGCATTAGTCCGTACAGGTTCTGGTATTTATTGTATGTACACACTGCTGGCCTGATAACGCAGTAGATATATATATAGGACACGATCTTGTCTGTTCGTGTGTGATTATTCACAAAGTTACAACATCACTATCTTCACCATCTATAACTTCCTTATACAGTGAACCCGTTCACCTCAACACCAGCATTCAAGTGTATCTCTTCCGCCCAGGGGACTGCGCGTTATATAGCTTCATCTGCCTACATGTTATGTAGCTTTAAGGAAAAGACCAGATGCTTTTGATCTGCTTTAAATACGTTTATAGTCACATTAATATCTTTGCATAGATTTCGGCTATAATTTTGTGGGGGCAACCAGGATTTATGGTATAACAGCTAATCTTTTCTATCCATGAGGACGAATTCACATCGTGGGTGGGTTATTCTCAACTTTGATGTTACTCTGTCTGAGAAGGTGTCGAAACTTCAAAACGGATTTATGTGTCATCAAAAACATATACCACGTCTCCGCCAGGGAATCATCCGCCGAGTCCACTGGGAGTATAGAACCAAAGTTAGGTACTGATTACTTATGACACCAGGTGTTCTCAAGAAAGGTAAGCATGTCCTTTCCCACCTGTCCTTAAACGCACTCCTTGGACTTGACCTCGTGAATCCGGACACCTTTCTGCGGTACACAGGTAGATATGACGTCACATATACAAACCGTCAAACGTCACAAAAACTAAGTAAGTCAATGCGGACATCTATTAATCCAATCTAGTTTGTGGGGACATCGCGTATTTACTGGGTTTCATTGACTTCATGTACACTTAATAACATTCCGGTTCGATTTATTCATCTATACAATATATATCATGAATCTGTATCGATCTGTATGTGGGCGGTAGGTGTAACTGTATTTGATATTAAGAAGCCGATAATCTGGACAACGCGATAATACCATCCCTACAAAAGAAGATGCAGCCGTAACATTACGCTGCTACAGTCATCCCTGTAACACAGCAGTAGCACAGATAAAAAAAATGTAACAATGACAAAAAATATCCAAATATTCTGTTACTATTTTAGGTGCGTAAGTATTATCAGAGGAATCAGATCCAGTAACGACCATCCTAGCATTAGAGTGGAGACAGACGTGTCTATCAAATACGCAGGACACTATAAACAGGCAATAAGGAGAGCACTGTAGAAGCTGGTCGCAAGTCCGGCAGACAGTCTGCCCCCACGTGCACGACACGCGCCAAGTATACTTAGAAATATTAGCTAAGACCACTCTTCAAACGTAGTTTGTAGAAAGAACCTTTTGTTCTCCAAGTTAACCTTGCCCAAAGTAACAAGCTCGTGGGTTTATCAATGCGTGCGTGGTACGCATAATACAATGTCTCCCCTGGTAATAGCATCCAGATCGTCTACATTCTCAAGTGTACGGTATATTCATTTGAGAATTTCGCCAGTATGAAGGAGACACAGGTGTATATTGCAGTACCGAGTTTGTGGGCAATTTGGATAGCTAGGACATACACTGTCGACTTGCATGTATAAATGTATTTCGTCCTAAAACCTTTGACCGTTCGGTTTTGTTATTAATTGAGTTCTGGACATTTTGTAAAATTCTGTACTAATATTGGTTCTATATTTTTCAGAAATACACTGTGACAGAGGATACAAATGGAGGCTATTTTACCGATAACCTGCGTTCATCGGCTGTGCTTGACGGTTCTAATTTCACAAATGAAAAACTCAAGCCGGAGGATAATGGACAGCCCCCGTTTGCTCCCCCACCCCATTCGCCCGGCCACGCCCTTCCGCCAAAAGATGATGGGGGAGGGAAGTTATGTGCCCGGAATATCCGAACACGTGAAGTGATTCTTATAGTGATTGGTTGTGTGTTACTTATCGGGGCCGCCATCGGCACAGCTGTCGCCATCATTCTGAGTCAGGCAGGTAAGAAATATCGCTTTTTTGCCATTCACCATGGTGCGCATCGTTAGCTCAAACACATGTAACGATATTAAGCAAAGGCACATATACAGATTTCTATTTCAGGGTATGTCATAAATCGCTATATGTTGTTTTAAATGTCTTATTCTTAAGTGGATGTCACATAAAATGTGTTTTTAAATATATAGATAACATGCACGTGTCGCACATGGCGTAAGTATCAGCACATAGATACATACATACACACAGTGTTTAAATACACACACATACACACACAGTGTATAATTACACATACGTATACACACACGTGTCCCATATGTTCAGCTACATGATATATGAGATCTTGTCTATGCATCTGCATCTATGTAGATAGAATAGAGCTGATGTAATAAATGAACGAAATAGTGTCATAAACACAATTTGGTCAAATATTTAGCGTCATTCTCTTTGAATGTGACAAGTGTCCAACCGTTTTCGTTATGCCATTCATAGTTGACTTTGAACTACAGTTTATGTTCTTATTTCACGAAGTAATGTTTCCATGTATAATTTGAATGGGAATGTTCACAAAACGGTTTTCTAAAAAAGCTGAACAATTCGCTTCTATACTGTAATTGTAAGAAGAGAAAGAATTTGAATTAAGATATAATCTTTTTCTGTTTCAAACAATACTATAATTATACAGCAATAAAAATAAGGTGGAACAATTTGACCTTGACATTGCTAAAATGATAACGATCCCTCAATTTGAGATGGCGTCCAGTTTTACAGCCTCCTGCTGTGAATGTTTATGTACGTAAACAAAACATTCCACACAGCCCTTCAGTCAATATAAAACGCCAGTACAAGAGAAAACCCAGCCAGAGCCCATATGATACTGGAGTAATCTTGTTAAAACTGATACATTTTATAAATCACATTCTTCAATAAATACGGAGTACGTGAACGAGATTATATTGTGACCTAACTGTCAAAGTGCGGAATCCTTATCGGCATTAGGATCTAATGTAGGTACTCCGCTTGTATCGAAGTGCGGTTAACTACGGTTATGTCGAAGTCCATGGAACCATAAGTTCGTTTTATCCGTAATCATACGCATTTCGATTTTGATATACAGTCAGTTGTCGGGACATAAAACGTCGTTCGTTATATCTGCCAGTTGTGTGTTCGTTATATCTGCCAGTTTGTGTGTTCGTTATATCTGTCAGTTGTGTGTTCGTTATATCTGCAAGTTGTGTATTCGTTATATCTGCCAGTTTGTGTGTTCGTTATATCTGCCAGTTTGTGTGTTCGTTATATCTGCCAGTTGTGTGTTCGTTATATCTGCMAGTTTGTGTGTTCGTTATATCTGCCAGTTGTATGTTCGTTATATCTGCCAGTTGTGTGTTTGTTATATCTGCCAGTTGTGTGTTCGTTATATCTGCCAGTTGTGTGTTCGTTATATCTGCCAGTTTGTGTGTTCGTTATATCTGCCAGTTTATGTGTTCGTTATATCTGCCAGTTGTGTGTTCGTTGTATCTGCCAGTTGTGTGTTCGTTCGTTATATCTGCCAGTTGTGTGCTCGTTATATATGTCAGTTCGTGTGTTCGTTATATCTGTCAGTTGTGTGTTCGTTATATCTGCCAGTTCGTGTGTTCGTTATATCTGTCAGTTGTGTGTTCGTTATATCTGCCAGTTGTGTGTTCGTTATGTCTGCCTGTTCGTGTGTTCGTTATATCTGCCTGTTCGTGTGTTCGTTATATCTGCCAGTTGTGTGTTCGTGATATCTGCCAGTTGTGTGTTCGTTATATCTGCCAGTTGTGTGTTCGTTATATCTGCCAGTTGTGTGTTCGTTGTATCTGTCAGTTGTGTGTTCGTTATAAACGTAGTTCACGGTATTGGTAACTATATATGTTCGATTATCCCAGAGACTACAAAATAACCCAGAACTGGGATATTTGATATTTGCAAAGGACTGGCTATTTGATATTCGCGAGGGACTGGGATATTTTATATTCGCGAGGAACTGGGGTATTTGATATTCTCGAGGGACTGGGATTTGAATTTGAGTGATAACTGGCCAGTCAATCGTCTTATGTTGGTTCCTAATGAAGTGTATATTTCTCTCAAACAACTAAACCAGTAAGGCTTGTTCTTGGCATGCACGTTTCTGCCAGTAATGGCACCAAAGTGTTTACCTGGTTCCAATAGTTTGATCTTTGTAAAGACAAACAAAACTTGAGGTTACACATCACACTTTCAGTTTTGTTATAAGCAACAGCGTCATCATTCAAATCATAACTCTATGTGAACAAAGCAGCGTAAAATAACTTTATAAATATTTCTCAGAAACCGATATGGAAATGTGACGAAACTCTTATGGAGTTCGTACTTAAATGTTCATCAATTTGAACAGAGAAAGAACAAAGAAAAACAAATACAGTTTGCAATGTATACGTAACTGTTGATGCGCGAACTCCGAGGTCAGACACAAGATAAGCTCGGATAACCATCTGATGTATCAGTGTTTTAATTACCTAGTTTTATAGCGACAGTAGAATGTTCCCACGAGGCCTCACCTAGAGGCCATTTCACAAAACATTGCATGAGATTGATGCAATAGAGTGTTCGCATTTTGTTACGGTAGTTGTCGAAATGTCACTCAAAGAAGTTGTACAAGTATATTTCACTTTGACATACTTACGTCATATCTGGGCGTTGGGAGCTAATGCGTTTTTTTAAGGATTAAAAACCTTTCTCGTTTTCTTTGTAAATTTACAGTATGCTGGTGATGAATTGATCTGAAACATGTCAGATCCCGGTCTGACTGTCATCCCAATAGTAACTCACACTTTGTTTCGACGATTAGACTGTCAAGTTTGGATGTTTGCTCTCTAAAGTATTTAATTGCGGCAATGTAAACAAATTTCAAAGTTCAAATTCTGTACTCTGAATTGTGCACTGTTCACAATTTATAACGAAATGTCATTCACATAAATATATATGTGTGTGTATGTATGTGTGTGTGAGAAAGAGCGAGCGAGAGAGAGAGAAAGCATATATTTGTGATTTGTTGTGAACACAGCTGATTAATAAATCCCTGATAACTCATGTTATCACACCTAACCCTTCTACGAGTTAGCATTCATATTAGCTGACTAGCTCACCTGAACGGGCGGTTTATGGAAGCCGACATCATACCACAATGTCCATGTCCATTCATCTCAGCCTTAAACCCGCTTCACAATACAATAGCAAGGCCTGTAAAGCTCATTTATGTCATGACGTATGTCAGATGCTCTACAACAATGTCAGGGAGGTATTCACACCGGAAAGTCAAATATCCCCCCTTATCAGTCCTACAATTATGTGTGTGATTTCATAACCATCCATTCATTCGTCTGCCCTTCTCGTACCGCCATCTCAACTTGATGCGAGAAATGCAGATAGAAATATTAATACATACTTCTTTGCGAATTACAGTTAACCACGTTTGGGGATTAAGGACACAAAACTAAAACTCCTTGTGTGAATATACGCATCACCTTTCTTGTTTTAAACTGTTACAAGCAACACGGTATAGTATTTGATCGTTACAGAACGATTTCATACACAGCTTTACTCTCTTCGTGACAAAGGGTGAGCTGCAGAACCTACTTTTGGCGCGCAGTATCCTTACTATTTCGGTGCTTCTTCTTTGTTGAATGCTCTCAGTTTCTGAATATTTTTGACACGTTGTCTGCCTGTAAATTAAGACGAACCAATCAAAATAGAGCCATTGTAAGTTAAACAATAGATAGATTGTTTTTAGTTTGTTTCTAATCTCCTTGCGCTTGTTTCACCAGCTAGCGTTGCCACTGCTATAACGTTGAGGCATGCACAAACTGATGGGTGGTTCTCTAGAAGCAAGAAAATGTGAAGTTATAATTTCAAACAAAGATTCCGGAAAACTGTTTCCCAAACTAAGGAAATTCCAGTTTCGTCCGAAGACTACATTCCAACATTCACGGCAATTTTCAGCAGAATGCGACTTCCAACTACATATATCTTGAGTTTAAATCTTGTGCTGGTATACTAACAAATGTCAGTATGATGAATCCAAACTGACAATGGCAGTCTGGAAGCGCAGATGGTTCAGCATCATGCCACTCAAAAGGCCCATCCTTTACACACAGGAAGCGACATTACGAGGGGAATCACTTTGTTATTTAGATCAATTTATATGGAAGGATATGTCCCGTTACAAAAAATGTCAAACGCCATCGACAGGATACCCGTTTTGTAATTAGGTCAAGGTCAGCCACACGTGTTAACCTTTTGTGAACGCACATAGACCCGATCACTTGCAAGTATATGTTAAAACGTCATAGACATTTTTTTGGGTGACAATTTACAACCATTTTGTCACGTGTTAGATTTCACGTACAGAATAATGTAAACTTAATACACAAAATATAGCTATGATTTGTAACGATGGGAAGTCCAATTGTTCAAGGTTATAAACACTTTCCTGGTATGCTTCATGTCTATTTGTCTACTCTCGTAAACATCAACGGTGACATATATTCTAAATGCCATCATCTATGGATAAACCAAACAGCAATATAAGTTCGTGACATCAGAAGTTCGTTATTTGCATGGACATTATGTCTGACTTCCAAATACCTAACTTGCATTGTTACGAAGCACACCTTAGGCAATTGGCTTTGCTCAAAATTGCCTCTGTTCACTCTGCAGAAAATGGGTACCCGGTGAGATAAGCCATGTGACTATAACCTTCTAGCACTTAACAGGTAGACTTTGTGATGCGCCGTTGAACAACCTCGAGCTGGATACCAGGCACCATAGGAATAGATTATAAATAAAATAAAATTAAATAATTTAACAAGCGTCGGTTTTTCTCGTAGGTTGTTATGTACAGTGAAGGCCAAATGGGTTTGCCTTGTCTTATACCTGTTTGGCTTTTTTTGTTCTAATGCTATGCCCCTTTCGGAGGTCCTAACGTTGTTTTAGGGTGTATAAACTGTAATGATTGTACAGGGCAGCAGGTGGGCTGCGGTATGAGATATACACCACTTTATTCCAGGAGCAGTCACGTGGAACCTTCAACAACAAGCTTAACAGCTAGTGGGGACATAAATAGCTTGACGGGGGAGGGAGAGGATATGACTTTACTGTGTGGCGGAAAGTTTTCTGCAACAAACACTTTCATATGAGCATATATATAAACAGGAAAGAGAGCATTATGGCCGATATTGTTTGTGGGAATCTTGGTTTTTTTAAGAATTGTTTACGTAGCTTTTTGACGTTATGTCTTAAATGTTGGTAATAATAATAATGATGATAATAATGTTCGTGTATTTAATGTAGACAAGTACAGTGATGGCCATATTATCTTTAATCTGCGTCGCCTGACAAGTTCCCTCTTTTTTTAGGCTTACAAGACTGGCATGTATAATGAACACATTCATCGCGAACTGGCAAGCATTCAAGTAAACACTTTCTCAGATCTTTTTTAATCAGTTGTGTCTATTTCCTATTTACTTCACTGCTATATTGTGCCAATACATGGCTTACGGAAAGACATTTGCGTTTGAATGAACCACAATATCATTTCAATAGTGCACTGAATAACATCAACCTTGGAATGTCACGATGAGATGTTTTTATTACCAAACTGGGATTATGTCTGTCTGCAAAAATGAAAGAATTCAACATGGAGGTCTTGGTATTTCTCCCGTCACCAAGCCTCCATGCGGGAGAGCAAGATGAATTTGGCATGCGTGTCTATAGCGCAGGCTGCACTACCCTCGGGATGAACGTGCAGACAGCTGGTATGACGAAACTGACATGCATGTCTATAGCGCAGGGTGCACTACCCTCGGGATGAATGTGCAGACAGCTGGTATGATGAAACTGACATGCGTGTCCATAGCGCAGGCTGCACTACCC
>VKKT01001813.1:20370-32637 GCA_008038995.1 Haliotis laevigata | reverse complement strand
GGTGTGTTTGTTTCCTAAGGCCATAAAAGATGGTTTTCTGTACGGTGTGTTTGTTTCCTAAGGCCATMAAAGATGGTTTTCTGTACGGTGTGTTTGTTTCCTAAGACCATCAAAGATGGTTTTCTGTACGGTGTGTTTGTTTCTTAAGGCCATCAAAGATGGTTTTCTGTACGGTGTGTTTGTTTCCTAAGGCCATATAATGCTGTGGTCTGTACATAATCGAGTATATGGACCAAACAAACTACTGTTTGAAATTATGGGTATAGAATCATACAGATAGCTAACGGAGACTTGCAATCAAACCAGTGACTGATTCTGTCCATCCGATCGATTTGGTCGCCTCTTGTGACAACTATACCCCGACACACCGACTAGGAACGTTGGTTTCTTGCTGTCGTAATTCAGGTTAGAATGAATGAGTCGTCATGACCTGGGCCTAGGTTTTCGAAGCTCTCTTAGCGCTAAGATAGTCGTAAGTTCTAAGTGTCATACATTAACATTAACTTACGACTATCTTAGCGCTAAGAAAGCTTCGAAAACCTAGGCCCAGGTCATGACGACTCATTCATTCTAACCTGAATTATGACAGCAGGAAACCAACGTTCCTAGTCGCCTTCTTGTCAAAGGGGATATATACTTAGAGATCGTTCATCGTGAATATTTGATATGTTCCGTTGTTAAATAGTTGATATATTACCGATGCGACTTTAAATTACTCACTCATCAATCTTCTCTCGGTTGAGAGATGTAATGTTTTAATAGCTTCATGTAACCCTCATACCATTAAGCAGCTGTCAAGTTTTCGTGTTAAAGCTATGCAGTTACTATGTAGCACGTGTATTATATCAACAGTCTATCATGGGCCTATGGCCAACATGCTTCAAGTGAATAACACTTTTACTACCCATGAGATATGCAGCGAACAGCCAATGCGGGTAATCTGGAGTTACCTCCCGTAGACCGTCGTCCGACTACACATTCACTTCCACTTGATTTTTCTGTTTTTCGTATAATTTGTAGAATGTACGGAAGCGTATCAGTGCCATAGTCTGCACGTAGTTATCGTCTCTGTTGATGTTACTTATATCTAGGCAGAAGACACATTTATGTATGCAGGTGATTCTTTTATGTACGTAGATCTACTGTAATGGTATTGGACTAAATCATACATTTGACATGACATTTCTACATTTGACATGACATTTCTACACACTACTTCTCCACAGACAATACAGACTGACCTTGTGTTCAGGATGTTTGCAATCCACCTTCTCCAAAGACAATCCAGATTAACCTTGTGTCCGGGATATTTGCAATCCCCCTTCTCCACATACAATCCAGATTGACCTTGTGTCCAAGACATTTGCAATCCCCCTTCTCCACAGACAATCCAGATTGACCTTGTGTACGGGATATTTGGAATCCGCCTTCTCCACAAACAATACACATTGACCTTGTGTCCGGATTATTTGCAATCCCCCTTCTCCACATACAATACAGATTGACCTTGTGTCAAGGACATTTGCAATCTCCGCAGACAACCGGCCAGATTGATCTTAACGTCCCCCTTCTCTGTAAACAGTTCAGGGTGAATTTTGTCCTGGACAAGGTTCCACAGACCTATTCACCTGGTCTGGTGATGACATGAGAACAAGAAGTATCAATCCTTAAATCTTCTAGTGGGCGAGACAGAATCCAGGTGATCCTCTGCTGGGAATAAATAAGGATCCTGAACTACAAAAAATGTCAGACACACAAAATTCGTTCATACTTGTCAATTATGTTCATTGCGCCATATGAGTTGAAAAAGTATCGGAAAGTACGATAGTGTTCTATGACCGGGGATAGTAATGTACGTAGCGCCGTGAGCATGCAGCCAATGTGCCCGGATACCAGCGCCATATAAGCGGACTAATACTATTTATCAAGTTGCAAAATATCAAAATTCCCTGTGACACCAGTAACTAGGAAGGGTGGATCCATTTCGGGAACTTACGCTGTCCCGTTCTCAAAACGCTGTACAGCATTGATGGCACTGTATGCATTCGCTGATTATAAAACAGTGCCTTCTGGGGACATGGGAAGGTAAAATCATCGCAAGGTTTGTTAAGGATGCCAATATCTGTGGCACGTCTTTGCAAGGTTGGGTCATACATGGCATATGCATGTCAAGTTCATGGATGAACTAATGAGTGCAAATATGCTTTGTTGGCGAGATCTGAAAATGAATGAGCTTTTGTGCCTAACATGATCTCCCTGACCTGTCCCCCATTGCTGATACGAGACATCTCCCTCCCTGTCAAAAGTGTCTTGAGAGGCACTTCAGATGGGTCAATTATAAGGCAGTCTCTACCATTTGTACTAGTGTGTGCCTAGTCATGTTCCAACGCACACAGTGACTTGGTTCGTTCCCAGGGCAATTTTGGTTGCGTTTAACAGTACTTCAGTCAGTTTATTATATCAGTCGGAAACCTATCGGCATACTTTTTTGCAAGCATAAGCTATACTGTCAATATGATCATGCATGTCTCCTTAAATATTTACACAGATGTGTACAGTGCTATTATGATATATATTTGCATTGATCTGTTACGCAATTAATATATCTCACTATGTTTCAATGCCTTTCTGTTAGAGTCGTTTCGAGGGGACACCTCTCCCCGTCTTTTATTCTCCCTGGTCTAAGTAAACTTCATCCTCAATATTCTCCAGGGTATACGTTACGATCACTCTCCACAAACCCTGGATGCATCCACGGCTTGGCCCGATAGTTATATACCTCCCTTTGCTGGCTCCGCATTCTCACAGTAGCCAATCAGCTAAGCTGCCGTTACATCCGAGCATGCCAGTGTCAACAAAGGTTTGTTCGCAGTACCACTCATATTTTTGGGAAAATCATTCAGACAAATTGACAGATCTGAAACTTCAAAAAAATATATGAATGAACTCCTCCTACCTCTTTCAGAGTACCTCTGCATCAGTGTTGCCAAGTTTAAACGGTTAGATAATTTAAGAAGCGAAAGTGAGTTGTGATTGGTTCGCACAACTTCCCAGCGTAGACACCTGATTGGATAAAAAGCCAGCAAAGAGAGGTAATAAAATCATCAGCCGTGGATGCATCCAGGGTATAGTGGGAGTGAATGTACCCTGGAGATTATCGATGATGAGTAAACTTAGGCTCGGTATTATTCGTTACACTGCTATACTGAGTCTAACAAACCCAAGTAGAAGGTCGCGTCAGCTAACCTTTTGGACTGACCAGAGACCATATAAAAGATTATATGGTCTCTGGACTGACCAATCAGAACACAGCCGACCAAAAAACGAAAGTTAACATTCGCACATACCGTTTGAACCTTTACCTAAAAAACTTGAACGATTCCGAATGCTATTTTCCGCACATTCGTCACCACTAGCCCCTTTCCGTAACCTCCAAGAAGATACGTCCCCGTCTCGATGCTTGTTTTGTGCGAAAATACGACAAACCAATCAGAACGCGCGTAATGATTGCGGTGCTTTGGTAAAAATAATCCCGGGTGTTTAAATCGTTTATGTCATTGTTTAGAAAATCATGAAAAATATATACCGTCATATTGAAAGTACAAAGAATGTAACTAACAGAACTGTTGCCTCAAGTGATGTTTTAATAATGATAATGCAATGAACGGTGAGAGATTCAAATACATTCACGTGCGTTTGTGTACATAACGGCTCTCCAATTTCAAACTGAGTGTATTCTCAAGCGATCTGCGGGCATGTTTTGGAGTTTCTACGTGCGCTTCCCACATTTGTAGTTAATGTAAATATAAATAACCATGAATTGCAAAACAATATATTTTTACATCTGTAAAATTTTAAAAGCAGCAATTTTTCGAGTGCTTCTGTAATGTTTATTGGAATTGAGTTGTCGTTCTTGTATAAAGTAGTTCTGATGTTCATAGGCCAATATGAAATCCTTCCATAGGGGCACGAGTCGCGATTCAGAATGACACGAGTTTTTCACGAATGTTTTCCGCACAATCGCTTCCGAATGAAACACATGGAAGACGCAATGCGTAAACAGTCGCTGAAAATAGCGTTTTTGTCAATATTCAAGGATGTCATCGAGCGGAAATATAAGCAAGTCATTAGAAGCCCTAAGACAGTATACTGCAGGTCAAATATCTGTGTCTTATTGTTTTTTTGTCATGAATTGCTAATCACATATTATCAGACGTTCTCTTCCCGCAGAGGTTACTTGTCATATCTTCCTTCGAGCCACAGTTCCAATACGGCCATATTTCTCGTAAAATCCCCTAGCGGCAAAAAATCGCTACACGAATTATCGCCCTTATTTCTATCCAATACGAGTTATATCGACTTAGATCCAACTTGACTAATGCAAACAAATGTGGGGCCACACATATCCCTCCTCTGCCGGGAACTTGTGTTGATGTGACTCACAAGACATTTAATGGCTAGCTTGTCCGTTGTCGACGACGGTGATGGAGACGCCATGGATAGGCCATTGCATGACTGAGTACTGTCTAGAAGAAACGTTTGGGCACCGCGCAGGGGAAGAGATTCTAGTTTTCCCGAAGCATACGGAAATTACCGAAGCCTTGCGATTGATCACTTTTGAAACAACGCCGCTGATTGCACAACTAAATCTGATTGCAACCAATCACGGCTCCTGATCACTCGCACCATGAAAGGGACGTATCAGGACAGAGGTTCAATCCAGTGATCAACATCATGAACATATTATCAGAGGTTTATGCCCGTTTTCCTTTTCATTACATTAGATGATTGGAATATCCACAGCCATGCTTAAACATAAGAGACACATGTCTACATGTTAATGTGTACGATAGATTGGTCGAAATTGTTATATTAATTAAACCTATTTCTGTAATAGGTACCCTTAACCCAAATTATATCTCTACCTGTGTGGCCCTTATTCGTCTTAAAAATGGATTATTATCTCTTCATTTGGTTTGTTGTTTTACGCTGCACTCAGCAATATTCAAGCTATATGGCAGCAGTCCGTAAATATTCGGACCAGACAATCCAGTGAGCAATGACAGCATGAGGCTCAATGTACACAATTGGGATACTATGACGTGTCAACCAAGTCAGCGACCCAGACCATGCTAGCACGTGGTTGGTCACATCTTACGACAAGCATGGGTTACTGAAGACCAATTTTAACCCGGATCTTCACGGGTCTATTATGATTTCAATACATGTCACAAGGGTCAACTGTGGGTATGGGAGGTCTGGCTCACTGACTTGGTTGATGCCAAAAATTTGAAACTTAAATAACTGTTAACTACAATCTCCATGACTTCCCAGTACAGACATGTATTTGCCCATACAAACATGCTTGTTTTATCAAGAGTTGCTTCCCTTAGTTCCTACGGGATATGGGGCTAGTGATGAGGGTGAACCTCCACTTCCAGCAATAATTCTGTCAATTTGATTTTAACAGACATTTGATGAGACTAACATACATTAGCTTCGACATCACTTCGACTCAAGAATATTTTGGCCCATTTCACACATAATAGGCATTTTGACCTTCACCGATGTTTGTTGCTTGTAGTAAGAGGGGACCAACAGGATCGGGTGTTCAGGCTCGCTGACTTGGTTAACACAAATCATCATGTCAGTTATTTTTCAGCACAACCCACCAGAACAAACTCAAGGTGTTTCCATTTTTATAAGGATATTTTGAAACAAATGGATATGCAAACTATGTCATGGGTTAAAAGAGCATGATTAAATAATATTTTAAGGTCAGAATATCCTTGAGTATTCACTGCACTTTCTTTACACATATATTACACATTTTAAGCTTTGTGATTTTAGTTTTCAAAGCCCAGAAAGTCTAACAATTTGGAACCTTTGGTCAACAGTGTCAGTTCATAATGACATTTACAGACATCTGACACTCTATAAATGTAACTGCAAATCTAAAAACATATAATGTTTATCTCCTAAATACAGGAAATTGCTTCAAACAATGTATCAATACACCTCCTCCAGATCACTCTAATTCTTATTGCAATATAAGTTATAAGCTCTACAAATGTAAGATTCCTTCGTTAATTCTAGGTCAACATCTAATCTTATTGTACGTGTGACTTATCATTTCTGCATCACTTCACTCATGAACCAGTCAACCATGACTTACTGAATGATAAACAAAAGCCTCTTGTACTAGGTCACCCTGCAAACATGGAGACAGAGCTACTACCCATGATAACATGTTATATATACAAGCAGCCAAACATACCAGTGATAATCATGGTATATATACATGAAACATTATGATTATATTTGTATTTTTCATTTTTTCATTTCATAGAAGCCAGGGATAGAAATACAATTTCCATAATGGTGCCACATTGTGCGAGACAGGTATGCTTTTGTGAAATAGGTGTGCAGATACCTTTTGATGATCCAGTTAAACTTAAAACATCACAACAATTATTTCATTTCAATTCTCCGTAAATTCTAAAACCTTTGTCATACAATTTATGGTGAAATGTCATAATTAGATGACATACTCATGTTTAGATCTTTATCTCTCAAATGTGACTAGTCAGTCAGGACAGCCATCATTAGATTTCACTTGTCATAAGCACAATTTTGTAGTCTCTAGCATGAATTTTGAAGGTTCATAAGACACAGAAAGTAGGGGTCAGATTTTCTTTTTTCCCTCCATACATCTAAGATAACATAGCACCACCAAGTATGCAGGTCTGTCTGACCAGAAGTTTGTTCATTAACTTGAAAAAGGGCTCCAGGTAACTCTTTTTCTTTTTTTCTTTTTTTTTTGTGTGTGTGTGTGTGTGCGAGTGTAATTACACCTCATATTGTAAGTGGAGGTGTACTGAGAATTTTGAAAGAGTACTGACTTGTTTTTGTGTGAGTGAGTTGGTGACATGGTTTGTTATTTATGATATTAAACAACTTTTCAGCTATTAAACTTTATATATGTTAGACGTACAAAGGTATTGATGAGCGTACATGATACGCTTAAAATCTTATATTATGTCGTGCTTCATTGATATTTTTGATATTACGCCTGTACGCTCCTTATCTGTTGCCCTGCAAAAAAGTGAGACGAAGGATTTTATCTGTCACCTTTATAGTCAATATCATAATTGTTATAAGTTTTCAGCCATCCACACATCTAGCTTTGAGTTATACACACTCAGTCCACTGACTGTTACAAATATCTCTATGCACACAATATATACAGTGAGTCTCCTCTGACTGTTACAAATCTCTCGATGCACACACTATATACAGTGAGTCTCCTCTGACTGCCTGAAAGTCATCCTCAAAGCACACATCCACAGTCTGTCATCTGACCATGTGAGAGTCACAATTGATGATGGCTACACCATCTGCCATCATCATCTCTTTTTCCTTGCTGTTTTTGTCGTCACTGTAGCTGCCTCATTCTTCTTGGGATCTTTGTCCATACATATTTGGTTTAATCGTCCAAGAATTTCTAATGTAGTTAGATTTGCTGTTTTGAAGATCAGTTTCTGCCCATCAGCTGAAATATTGTCAAAGAAATAAACTTTAAGAGAAACATTTCACAAATGTACAGAATACAGTAGCTATGTTTGTCACTGTACATTAATCATTTAGAGAATATTTAAAAATCTGTATTAGATTGCTGGTATAAACAAATTTATAAGTCTTACTCATGGAATAAATCAAATTAAGTTAACTATTACCTATTACGAAATACTGATAACAAATCTGTAAAACAAGAGATTACACCAGTCTGGAAAAAAAGATGATGCTTCTTACAAAAGTTTATGTCTATGCGAGGATCGGATCTATCAGACTTGATATCCAGTTTCATATTGACATTCTCATTAGTTGAGATCAGTTTGGGGGACTGTAACTGAAATAATATCTCTCTGAAAAGAGAGAAAACAAAAGTCAAACAGTGAATAGTAATCATCAGAGAGAAAGAGAGTTGCATTTAAATAAGCACTCTGAGACCAACAAGGTCATAATCCTTTCAGTTGAGACATGCTTCCATGATTTATTCAAAACAATTTCATGTACATCAGCCGATCAGCATCACATCAGCATTCATAACAAGCATATTATCAAATCATAATTCGTTTCAAGGGTTTAGCTCTTTTTAACAAGCATGACATCATTTGACACACACACAGTCTATAAAATTGTCTTTTACTACACTGCTTTTCATGACCTGATTCATACTTCATCAATACACGTGGTAAATTAAATACAATACAGACAGCGTGCCTCTATTGGACAGTAACCAAAATTTAAACAAGGTAAAATCAGACTTGCCTATCATCACACTAACAAATTCGGAATTCTGCCATCACCCATTTTCATTTATTTCATCATATAAATACCTGATTGAGCGGACATTATCTTTATACGGATCAAAGGTAAATTTCATATCTTTTACAGGCCTAAACTGCAAATTCCTCAAAATCTTTCCTATGGATCGGCTTGCCATGATGGATTTCCATGCGGTAAAAGAGAAACGGTTTCTGGTTGGACAATAACGAATATCACGCCCAATACATTTCCCCGTTAGAAATAGTCAGGACGATATTTAAACTGGTTTTGTCATTGGCTTCATTCTGACCAATCGTGTGATACCTTACAACACCTAATGGATGCTCTTGCATCGATCGTGTCTTCTTGTCGTAGACATCTGAATTTAGATTTTTTGTGGGGAACAGTAAGTCGAGGCAGAACAATCAGTGTAAGTACAGAAAAGAAAGATCGAAACACGTTAGCGTTCACATTTAACCGTATATCCGCCATTTTAACCTTTTCTGATTCAAGAAAAATGAACGTTTTTGTGTCGCAACGACAGCCATATTTGACCTGGTTGGTCATAACAGCGCGCCACCTGTGTACATAACCACTGCCGATATGTGTTAAAATGTCACGTTCCATATGTCCATACGAACGACCAACGTTTACAACGTTTGACGTATATATACTTGATATAAACTTTGCGTTGATATATCGAAGTATAGTCAGACATATATTCGTTATATTGGATTGAAAAAGGTAAACAAATTAGCTGTGTGTTTTGCCTGCTGCCGTTGCGGACATGCTGTTTCAAGACAATTTCCAATGTGTCTTTATATTTTCATTGTAAATGGATAGTGACAAATTTAAGAAGATCATCTAAAGAATTAGATGGCTGGTGTTGTCAAGTTATAGATCAATTTGATATGTCATTTCTGAGCATAAAAACATGTACCAACTATATTCATCAGGCTGTTTAAAACATGCTTGAATTGTCTGTCAGAATTATCCAGATTACTAAAATGCTAATCCTCTTGTCAAATCAAACAAATTTGCCACAATCAAATGTATTTCAAGGAAACAAATTTGTTTACTTTTCTTGTCAAATCAACCAAATTTGCCACAATCAAATGTACTTCAAGGAATCAAATTTGTTTACTTTGCTTAGGGTACTGAGTTTGGATATCTCTTATCCCATGTAAATTGCCCAATTTTACAAAAATTTGTTTAATTTTTATCAAGTTTTGAATTCACATGTCCTGGTGGTCTGCATTCTTTTTTTTGACTAATTACTGTATATCGCCATGTATAATAAGGCAAGTTTTTCCTACCCTAAATGAGGGGACTGAAAAAAACACATAAAAACATCTTATGACACAAACATGTTTTTGATTATATTAATTTTGCCATCAATGCTTATTGAAATCTGAAATCTGCACCCAATAAAGTTCAATGCTCTCTGTTTGTATATCACATTAGTGGGATGCTTTCTCTAGTATGCACACATATCACATGCTACCTGATAGATATTTTGAAGTCGTAGTTGTGAAATACAATGTCTCTTAATGGGAGGTTTTACATACACTATTGTATCTGAACAATCCTGAAAATGTATTTCTTCTGAAGAAAAAGGAAATTTGGAATAGATCCTGGAAAGGCGACAACACAAACCTTCAGTTGTATAACAAGATTCTTCCTCAATATGTATAGTTATTTGACATGAAGCTGCATTTATATCTCTTAACCACACTGTCAGTATCAGTCAGACCAAGGTAAGTATCGCATATCGCCGTGTATAAGTACAAGAATAAATCTGGGAAGAGTTATTTCAAACCAAGTGCAAAAAAATCACTGTCAAGCAACATCAGTGCTTGACTGGCTATCAAACACTGGTGACAATGGAACCTGAAAGTTATACAGGTGGAAAAGAAATGAGATCTTCTACCTTGTTTTAGTTTTGGCCAATACATAAAGGAGATATACATAAGATATATATAAAGATAAAAATGCTGCTGTTTAGACAGTTGTTATGATATGCACTTAACTGATAAATAAATACAATATAATTAACAACAAATACAAGAAGAAAAACTGACATAATCACTCTTAAAAAATGACAGCCATGTCATGATTTCTATACACATGTATTCCACATTCACACTTCTCTAACTCAAAACAGCTTTTTGTCATTCATGTTATCCCAGATTAAAGATTAAGACACAGCATATGACTGAAATAATCTCAATGTTGGATCCTGAGGTGTGATTTTGGTGGTTAAATCCCATCATGTGAAATCCACAACCAGTTAAAAAAAACTCCTTTGTTAACAAAGGTAAAACTGTTCATTTGAAAATAAATAGACCCACCTGATCATTAATAATCTATACTAAACATAGTATCAAATAAAACCGAAGCATAAACATTTTCTCAGTGACATTTATCAGAAAATTATTCCCAAGGCAAATGCATTTAAATGATATTTACAAGTTTTCATGGCTAAACATCATTTAGTTGTCCTGTTTTCAGAAGA
The DNA here is from genome assembly GCA_008038995.1 of Haliotis laevigata. Lineage (NCBI taxonomy): Eukaryota > Metazoa > Mollusca > Gastropoda > Lepetellida > Haliotidae > Haliotis > Haliotis laevigata. The sequence goes on along the minus strand of VKKT01001813.1, from coordinate 21,794 downwards.
AAGGGGCATACAGATTCAATGTACGTAGGGGTAAGTATTATCATGGGACACATACAAGACTATGAACTGAAAAGATGATTTTATGTACACTGTATCCATGCTAAATATCTTGACATCAATTGATTTGATCAATACTGATTAGGACTTTAGACAATCCATTAACATTGATACTACTAGTGATAACATTAAGCAAACAGCTTTAATCTCAAATTTAGTATTGAAACTGTGGTGACAATAATAAAATCACTTTCCTTTGTTTACCATTCTGAAACATTTACTAGATTGTGATCTTTCAAAAAGGCTTTGCTTGCGTAGTTGAACAGCTGTCAGTTTTGTAGAAATAGGGTTAATGTTTGACTTGTAATGTTAATCTGACTCCTAAATGATACATTCGTTCTGATAATGTCACAAATGAATTACAATAAATAACAATTGATGTATGATGTGTTCATTGAAATTAAAATAACTGGAAATCAATCATATTCAAAAACATGTCACACCGATAAATACCAAAGTATATTAAAAATGTTACGTGTAAGCCTTCTACACTTTTCAGTGAAATAGATTGTTCAAAATAATTAAGTTTACAGCTGTATAAAGCATACACCAGTGTTTGCAGCATGGTGACATTGGCATGGATTCTTGCATATGTTATAAAATGACACAATATTATCAGATGCTTGGAACATGACATGAATCATGACATACATAAGAACATGCTTTCTGTGAAGTTCAGTCTCAATATCAGGTTTTTACCTCAACACCCAAACACGGGAGGGACCCCAATTATCCGTGAAGTACCAGTGTGTAGAATTGTGTTTCTGTGTCCATGCTCCACATTTGTGCGTACTGGACTCACATTTCTCCGTCAAGTAAAACCCTGCAATATGTATGATATCACAATGCTCCAGATAAGGGCCGTATCGGTGTATGTATGGATAAAAAAATGAACGATACGGTAGGAAATAATTTACGAAACGTAGCAGATACGCACCACAGCAATGGTGTACAGTCTTAGAATCATGCTTATCTGAAAAGTATTGTTTTATTGTTCATCGGCCTGTTTACACAAGAGCAGCAATGCTGTGGTGCATATATGAAACGAAACACAAGATTACTGATACTCCATTAATTTCCATTCAGTACTCTAATTGTACTCTTAAGGTTTTCCAGTCCTATATTGAACAAATAAGGAGTACATACTCCTGATGTTGAAAAATTATCTGGAACCCTGATATCAATAATAATTTGCGCCTTGAGCTACTGATTATTTAGGCCAGACCAATTATATTTCTTGTTTTATGGATTTTTGTCCTGAGAAAACCTAAAGGCAGGAGGGAAAAAAAATAAAAATAAATATCACCGGTCAAAGTAATTTTACTTTTAAATACTAAATGTGTTTTACTTTTGGCAATTTATGAAAT
>VKKT01001811.1:118132-128248 GCA_008038995.1 Haliotis laevigata | reverse complement strand
AGTAGTAGTAGTAGTAGTAGTAGTAGTAGTAGTAGTAGTAGTAGTAGTAGTAGTAGTCATATTTGATCAATTTAGCACTTTATATAATGCGTTATACGGGAAACTGAATATAGGGGTCGTGTCAGAAAGGAGGAGGGACATTGACAGTAATATCTTCACAGCATCCACTTCGTTGATTTTGAAGTTTTGTGTAAAAACGTCAATTTCTTTATAAAATTCTTTCTAAACATGCTTGCCTGTGATCATTCTTATGAAAACATAAGGATGTTGAACATCTGATGTCAGTCTTGTCAGGACAGGCGGTTTTATTAATGCTTGGTAATTTGATCAGTCGTTTTATCATATGTTGAAGGCTTGTTTGAAAGAACATATATTCAGTATGTGTTCTGATCCACGTTATGGGTTTTATGTGTCTAAATGAAAATTAAACATAGAAAATCACCTAAAAACGTTTATTCACTCAATTATTTCCCTGTTTTAGTCATACTATCTACGAAATAACTTACTAATAATCTTTAAGCATGTTCAAATGTGCATTCAGTAAACAGAACTATTCCAACAATAATGCTTAATCAAACAGTTGAACACCCATGTTTATGATATTTACTTTCATTTTGCAACAAGTAATTCCCACTTTTTAGATGCCAAATTGTTGCACCAGTAGTTGATATGGATTAAGATTATAAATATAGATTAAGCCAGATGTGTAAATCCAATTGACCACAATGTCTTGATATTCAAATAATGAAAGGATCTTGTACTTGTGCTGTCCTGTCCAGTTGTGTTTGGCAATATAAACTAATAAACTATTCATTAGGTTCTGTTCATATATCAATAATTTAAATATGAAACATAAAGTGACACAGATATGTAAACTGTACATAACAGGGAACGAAAGGGATAAATAGATTACACTAATTTTGATAGGAATAATCTATTTAATATGTGTTTGACATATCGTGAGAATCAGTTTTGTGCATCACAGAAATATTAGAGATATTTCTATCAAAAGGGGAGAAATATGTCTGGAAAAATGAATATGGTTGTACACTTCAACCAGCTGTGAGATCGTCAACCTTGCACCTCACATGACTTGGAACAGGATAATTATATTTCAGAAAACTGTGATAATATGGCTCCATCTTGATAACAAAGGATTCCAATAAATAGCGCACAATAACTTGGGTCAATCCAATGCTACAGAAATACACTTGAGTCGTGTACGTAGTATGAATAGTCTTGAAGTGTGCTTTCATTTTTTATATACATCATCTATGAAGAGGTCACGAACCAGTAGAAGTTAAGGATTAAATATTCTCCTCAGTCCAAAATAAGAAAACATTGCTCGGGTTGAGGGGAAATCACCAAACCGAATCTAACATTTTTTTCATATCCATAACATCCGTTCCCTTTGGCTTGTATCTCGGTTTGAAAGACTCGACGGAAACGCTGCAAAGTCCTTCTGTTGCCCTTTAAAGCCACCTATCTTTCATTTCATAACCTTTGTGTCTATTTAAAAGCCCGACCCCGGATCGTTCACTGTCTGTATGTGTTACAAATCTTTTGTGATCAAATTTTGCGCCCCAGTTCATTTACGCCCGAGTTTATTGCCGTCTCGACACTCAAGGCTAATTTAGTAATAATCCCGAGGGTGGGAGCGAGGCCGAGGGGCCATTTACACGAGGCGAGACGACGACGGCCGTTGGGCCACTCTGTAAAATGTTACCATTTCCAAACTGGCAATAAAACACATTAAAAAAGAAACTGGGATTTTGAATCTCATTCATAGAAAACCCATCTTTCATCTGGTATAAGAGGGCTTAGTAAATCTGTAAGCGTACCTTTCAGCACGGCCTAGGAAAATAGTTCCGTGAAGTGGTTTTTGTTAAACTCTAGTGCTTTAGATTATTCATTTAATCAGAGTTATATTCAGGTTTGTATTTCTCGAAGGGAAAAAATCCGACCTGATTGCGATAAAACTGAATAGTCATCACAGAACGTGTTAGCTGACAGAAATAGATAACCAGCTATCGTGTCTATACTACCTACATACGCGGCGCTATATATTTGTACAGTTGTCTTCTAATACATCTGGGATACAAGTTATTTCTTTCAGAGATCTAGCTGAAACACGGATACAATTTTGTCCGCGATTCAACATATATACACACTGCAGCTCATGTTTATATTAACTGTAATTGCTTGTTTATATTGTATATTACCACCAGTAACTGCTCTATAAAATAAAACATTTTCAGCGTCATCGTAAAACATAGTTTCTAGTTCATTTAGAACTATATTTTTTATGGCCAACGAAATGTATTTCTAATAAAAAATATTTTCACATGCATTATTATTAAGCTTGAACCGAATTCCAGATACCAGAAAACCTTATATGTATGAATATTGGGACTTTACAGCTGACCTTTGACATTTGATATTGTGTAAAAACTCCCGTGCGCCCAGTCAGTATGAACGATGTGAGTTAGCGATTGCTTCTCGCCATGCACAATACCCCAGTCACAGTCGACCCGGCCGCCACGTTGTCCCCGAGTCGGGGGTCGAATAAATTGTTTCTTTCAGATCCGACACACAGCAGATGTAGAGAAAGAAAAGGTGAAAATACCCGCACACGAATCCATAAAGTAGAGCGAAAAAACAAGAAGACATTCACAAATTATAAATTTAGATTTATTTCTCATTGAATTTTAATGGAATGCTAGAGAAAAAACATTGCGCGTGTACAAAGAATCTCGCTTCCAGCACGTGTGGCCGTGTATATTTCAAAATGGGCCGTCACGCAAGGTGTAAATTTCATGTAAATAACATGTTATTTCCCGTCATACTAGACATTTTCTCAATTTGCTGTAGTGTAGCCTGAGGCTGCAATAATTATTCCCCCCACCCTCCCCCCGTGTCTATGGGCTGCTACCCTCGTGACAACACCGACCCACACATGCCCTTGTCTCGCTCACCTTCCACAAGCCACAGTGGCTTGGCTAAACTGACGTATGTCAATGTCAATGACGTTGTTTAAACCATGCACGTGTCTCAGTATAACAAGATATATGGCTGGTTTCGTCAGGTTTGTGGTGCATCGTTTAACAATGTAATGCATCTAAATACATCTTTAAAACCATCTTAATATCATTTATACAGCCTTATCATGTTGTAAGTATATACTTAATTCATGGCATTGGCATCATTATATACTATTCCATGTGTTATCAGTATGCCCACTCTTCGTCAAATATCGTAGACGTTATTTATCAGCCTATTATTATTGACCCCCTAGTATGGTGAAATATGTCCAGTTGATGAATAATCCACGCCAAAATGTTATTTTAAGTTTATGAAAGTGTGTTTACCTCATCATAAACAAAATGTAACTTCTTAATCCAACTATTAATGTGTTTAGGCTATTGAAATATGTCTTGTTTCACGGCAGCACATCATATTGTGAACCCACCAAACAACCACAATTGTGAATTGAAATAAAGAACGTGGACCTTGAACTATAATCTAATACAGAGCTGACGTATTACTAATTAAAACAATCGCGACATGTATCAGAATAACCTGTCAACTATTTTTGTCATGGGTATAGACTTTTTGTAAATATGGACTTTCAAAGAATTTCATAGGGCTTCTGTCTACAAATACGTTTGACGGTTTTGAAATATTTCATTTAAAAGATAATATTTTCATCTTATAAATCGTATCATTATGAGACATACTTTATATATTTGAATTCATTACTGACTTTGAATAGCATCTGTGTTTCACTATATGGAAACTATTTGGAAAACAAAGTGAACATTGTCACTAAAGTGTTATATCAGAAAAAAATCTACCAATCATTATGACGTAATTGAAATACGAAAAGAAGAAATAACAATAGTTTCTTTGAGTTATTTCATGTTAGAAACCTGCACCTAGAATAATAATACTTTCGTTGATATCCCACATTTCAAAAGACATGATATCACTTGAATTTCCAACCACTGAAATAAATCTTAAAATGTGCATTCGAATTTCGTGTAAAATATGTGTTAAAGATTAATAACATAACAAACAGTTTTTCTCAACTAATATTTGTTTGTATAAATTAATAATGCAGTTTTACCTCAGGGATTTAACCCCCTAAGGAGTTTCCCACGACAGCTGTGTAAACTTGTGTGCATAGTTTACAAATATCAAAACTTTTTTGTCATTTTGAGAGTGATATACCATGTGTTTGAGACTCCGTTTTTATGTTTTGGAATTAAACACTGCCGCCGTGTCTTTTTTATAACCATGTAATATACGCCAGAATTTTGTGAAAGGTGTGAAAGACAGACAAACATAGAGCCGGTGATGATTAGAAGGGTAAATAGTTGCAATGAATTGTTTGGAGTGGTGCCTAGCCTCTTACTGGGTGGGTTGTGTAGAAAGTATTAATTGCTACTTGGACGAACGTTTAGCATATATAATCGGTATTTTTACACCTCAAATAAATAATATGTACATTGATACAAATTGAATTTGGGACTTTTTTAGTGTTTAAACTTATGATACAGGTATGTTCGATGAGAGACTTAAAGTGTGGGGCCAATTTCATCAAACTGAATTCTTGATGTCTTTAAAAGCTCAGCTCTTTAATGAGTATACGAGCGCTTCTCGGCGCTGACACTGAAAGACGTTGGTGTAATTGCACTATCATTGCAAAGTAGTCCCAAAGAGATCATACCTTTGTATTCTGTGTAGTTTCCTCACTGCCATGTGCCTTTCTAGAAACACTACGGAACGAGTAATCAGGGGGAACTCGAGCGAGTTGCGTAACTCACACAATATTTGTGTACTTTCTGTTTCTCTGTCAGTTCCTGCGAGAGGTAGCATAAATACAATAAACTACATACACAGAGTTTTGAAAACTCGTTCTAGGAAATAAACAATTTGGTCCCTCCTTTAGAATAAAGAAACAGGCCCTCTCTGTTCAACGAACAAAGAGCGTTTATTTTTTCACTTAGTTCATGTCTTGTGCTCTTTAACCCCTATAATATCGAATGGAATCTTCCGTTGTTTGATACGGAACATTCCAAAAGGATTAGAAAGGGAAAAAGGGTAAACATTGTCCTCTCATAACATACTTTCCTGTGCTTGTATAAAAAACACCAGCCAACGTTCTAATACAGGAACGGCATCAAAGGTCCGTCTCTTTGAAACCCTGGCTACAATTTTGATTTTGCGAGTCAATTTCAAACCCTGTTTATCAACACGACTAGGCTCGCTAGGGTACGGGTCTTGTTTTCTCGATCTGCTGGTGTTGAGATCGTATTGCAATTCTGTTCACATGCACTGGAATAGGCACTACGATCTTGGGTTTGTTTTGTTGATCGTTTGTACTCCCGGCCCGGGCGTGTACTAATCCAGCTTTTACACGTTTCCATTTTGCACGACGGTTTTGAAACCAGATTTTCACTTGCACTTCACTGAGTTTTAAGTTGTGTGCAATTTGAGATCGCTCAGTTAATGACAAATATTTCTTGCTATGGAACTCTTTTTCCAACTCTAACAACTGTTCGCTCGTGAATGCAGTCCTTCTCCGCCTTGTCTTCCCACCGGAAGTGCCTATATCGCCATTGGAATCGTCAAATGTTTTCCCGGAAACGCCGTCCAAATTGCCACCTCCGTCGATACCTGTCCTGTCGCTGTCGGCTGTTTCCGAAATACTCTCCCCCTCACTTGTGTGGTTCATCGACGTGTCCGCATCTGATAAAGAAACACAATCGGGGAATTAAAAACATGTTTATGTATTTTCTTTTTAAAATCGATCGACGTGAATCACCTTATTATATCAAGACCATGATTAATGAAAAATTCCCGAACAATTTAAAACGCCCATCCCTATATAGAGTATTCAATCTCGATTATATGCCGAAACAGATTTAAAGGCAAAAGTACAGGATGGATCGCTTAAAACATTGATAACACCAGGTGTTTGCAAAACCAAAGGTGATATTTTTTGCGTGTGTGTGAGAGTGTGCGCGCGCGCGTGCATATCACCGGTGGAGCAAAATTCGCTCGCCTTTTCAAGAACACGTGGTATCGTCATAAACACAATGTCATGATATAGTCGGAATCGAACAACGGATTCTGCTTATATTGTTACCATTTTTTGTCGTCATTTCTAAAAGTGTCCAGGTTAAGCATTGATTATTAGTCCCCCTCGGACTATAGGTCCTGGGTGGTTATCCGTGTGTACGTATGCATAGGATTTCGATTACATAACCATGATGTCGGAAGTACGTGAAGATATGCAAATTATGGCCTGTAGCTCACCTGAACTTTATTGAATATTTTCAAACACATAAATTATTTTTTTTAGTAAAGATTTAAAAACAACAGAAACTACACATCCGGCATATTGAACATAGAATAATTATACACTCATACTTGAATAACTGTTCGTACAATGAGAATGTCACTACCTGACAATAATTAACTACAGTTACTTTTGGGACCATTTTCACTCTGTTCATTTGAGTTAAGGGTAACATAAGGGCAATGGATCAAGGTGACGTCAATATTGGTTTTCAAACCACCACCAGAATATCCCACCACACAGATTGAGACAATGATTGATCAATACTGAGCAATATAACATATATGTTTTTGTGTCAAATAAGGGATCAGAATTCTTTGGCAAGTACAACTTGGGTGGCACAAACCAACTTCTGATTTCAGAGATGTTGGAAAACAGGAACAGGAGAATCAATTAGGTGAAAGGTTATATCAGGATCAATAATACGAAGATAAGTGACATTAAATTAAATTAATCTATTGCACATAGCACATTCTTTCAGCATATCAGATTGGGTCCACGAGGCATTTACTATATTACTGACGTAACTACCGTTTTGTAGATGGATCAAAGTTATGTTGTGGATTTCCCAGTTATCAATACTTGGCGTATGTGTAGAGTAAAGGAAGGTAAATATAACTGGATACATATTGGGATCAGTGAAGTCTGACTCGATATGGGAAGGGTGGGGGAGGGGGGTTGTACAAAGTGTTAACTATGTTATGCAGTCTGTATAACGCAACGCCGCATAGAACTGTTCGTTATGATTGATTTCCTTGCAGAGCTGCCACATGCGATACACTAGGAGTTCCAGCAACTGGGTGGGACACTGGTGACAGAGTCGCCAATGGCGTCGTATTTCACTGTACAGAGTTGGGTCCCTTCGGCACGCTAGAAAACTCTGACTATGGGTTTGAATCCCGGCTCAAGCCCTATATTTCTACGTGTCTTGGTGTTACAGAACCTTAACCTGGCACATGGATTTCACCAAGTGGTACACATCTGACCCCTGCATTACCTCATCCCACTTCGAGCTGACATGCCGTCGCTTAACGGTAATACAGTTCACATCGGCGTAAAGCTCAACTCACGCACTCCACTAGTTCTCACAGAGTCCTGTGTCGTGAACAAATATATTGTTATGGACGAAGAAGGTGCCCGACAGGTCAACGCACATTAGAGTGTTCTGGTAGCCTGATGGATAAGATGTTAAAGGTCCGGTTCGAAACCTACGTCTGGTTTTACCCGCCTTGAGAAAACATACTCACTCACTCACCCAACACATATTACCACAATCAGTGGTCTATTTTTAGTTTCTTTTTTTTTCGTTTGAAGAACAAAATGGTTGTAACCAAGGAAACTCAACATCGTCACTCAAAACCAACCTACAATTGGCCTGGACTCTGTTGCACAAAGCGACTGTAGTGATACGACTGACGTGAGTGTCACTGCGTAACAAAGACCAGGACTGCATAAACAGATTCTGCCCTTTTAAAACAGAAAAGGAGCGGTCAACGACTAACACCGATGTACCCTACAAAATCTGACATCTCCTTATATCGGCTCATTTAGTCATTATCACGGGTACTCCAGATCCCATTAACCTCTCCCCGCTTAATGAAACCACAGAGTTCCTAATGACATCATGTATGTAATAGTAGTTGTAAAGGTAATTGTGTGTCAGTGACTGTAGGACCAGGCGGTGACTCCCATACAGGACACTGGACAATATGGTACAGGACAATAGACAGGTACCATATGTCACCGGGCTACTGGACACGGTGCGTTGTGATTGACAGATTATCGGGCCTAATATACATGTCACGTTACGTGCCTACCACTGATGGGGCGTGGCCATGCTTGTCAACACTGATTACGATACGATCACCCAAAACAGAAAATGGGTTAGGTCTGAAAGGGTTTTGCTGAGTAAATGGCACAACAAGGGTTAATGTGGTGATTTAACAAAGTAGAATTGTCTGCATATAACCCCAACCGAATTGTTGTAGCTGCTCGAAGGTCATAAACCTGTCAAGAACTTAAAGACGACAACATGAACGACATTAACTGAGATGATGTAGATGACGTAATATGCACCATCTAATGTTCACACATACGTTCATACTGACATGGAGGGCGGTAAACCAGTGACCAGTATGCCAAACACCCAGTAAACTCTGATATGTCTGAAACACAACTGGAACTAACACACCATCGACATCACAACTCCTAAAACTATATATATTTATTACTTTCAAGACTATATCGGGAAGCCAAACGACGGTTAAGCAATCACTCATGAGAAGGTCGGGTTCGATTCCCCACATGGGTACAATGTCTGAAGCGCATATATGGTGTCATCCACCACAATATTGCTAGAATATTGCTAAAAGCAGCCGAAAATCATTCTCAGTCATTCACTCAATGATTACTTTCATTCAAAGGACTCTTAAATTCATATAAAGGATTTAATTGAAGAAACCCGCTATAGCTACTGCAGCGCTGGCTCCCGGAACGTTGCATGCACTCCCTCTCAGTGTAACCCGTTATCAGGTAAATATCATGAAGCAGAATGATTGTTCAGAGTAAGAAGCCCAACCTACCCTGCCCCCAGCCTACCCTGCCCAACTACAATCCACCCTACACCACCCTGATTACTCTACCCATGTTCCTCACCCTATATTCCCTATAGCTCTGGACCAAGCCGAGAAACGGTACACTGAGAACTGCATCCAACTCGATATTTTGCCAACCACATCACATACTCGTGGCCTATGAGTTCCCCATTCAGCTTAATCCCCACCTTATTGATGGGGTGGTACATAAAGGGTTAACGGGCAGGAAGAGAGGCACTTTATAATGTCGGTAAGTTTTAATACCATTACCACGACAGTGAGAAATGTTTCTCATTTCCATCTCAATCTGCCGGGTGTTTACAATCTAACACCTTCGGTGATAAAACCCTCTCAATAGAACCTCCTTTCAAAAGCTGAACTGTTTTCTATTACTGAGGATAGAAGTGTTTGGTCGGTGTCTGACGGCCCAGGACGATACAACGTTAGAACATATGGAGTCTTATTGGGAACACTGAGTGTGTATAGTGTTGTGGTTTATGTCAATTGAACATATGAATATAGAACACTTCACATTCAATCAATGCTATCAATACATATAACGCGGTACTCTATGGTGAAGGTATATTCAAGTTAGTTATCCAGAATCGTCTAATTTAGGACAAAACGGTTAATAACATTTGTTGTCACTGTTTATGATATAATTACCGAAGTTCCATTGCAAGACAATTGCTTATTAATGTTTAGACCTACGTAAGTCATGTTTCTTGTTTCAAATACGGATTCTCACTTTACAACGCTAAATGTTCTGGATGCAGAATTTGCAATGCATGTTTATTCGTTACGTCAGTACCTCCATCTAATATTGAAACCTGATAGGAATAATTTTGTTCCAATAATTTTCTAATCCATAATCATATTTACATGTTACTCTAATGATAGAAACAAGGTGTCCGATTGCACGTGCGTGGTCACGATCAATCATTGGTTCACAAACGGTTTATTAAAACACATAATTAGTTCTATTCACTTACTAATAGCTCGATGCACAGTTGTACAAATACTAATAATAATTCTTACATTTGTTAATTAGTCATAGATATAAATGCCCAAAGGATTTCCCTTACAACACCCAGGAACACACACACAGAGAGAGAGAGAGAGAGAGAGAGAGAGAGAGAGAGAGAGAGAGAGAGAGAG
>VKKT01001811.1:84424-95813 GCA_008038995.1 Haliotis laevigata | reverse complement strand
TCTCGTCACTATATGGCTGGAATAATGCCGATGTGACGTAAAACCCAACTCAACTCAACTCACAGTCAAGACTAAAAATAACTATTGTTTCCTGAAATACTTTCATTGACGTTGAAGGTACTGATATGTGCATCGATAATATTTAAATATCACAATCGTGCTTATAGTTACTTGGACCGTGAATTGTCTTATGAAGCGTCGGACCTAGCTGGGTAGAGTTTATGCAAATATTATACATGATCTGTGTAAATATTTAGAAGCATGTTGGTCGTTTATTTTCATTTGGCCTTTTCTGTAATTTTCGCAACTTACTGAAATCATTTGAAGTTGTCAAATAAAACAAACTCAAATAATTTCATTTAACAAATCTGCGATAGATTTAAATAATTAGTTACTTTGTTGAATGTTCTGATAGTGCCTCAACAAAGACATATCAAGGTAGAAAGTAGAAAAATTATTGATTACACCATCGATAACTAGATACTAACGATACCTAATTATTATCACATCATCCACGTAAATCTAAGCATGATCTACTCTGATGCAAGTATCGTAGATCATCTACGTATATTGGTTCTGTTCGCTCAGGCACTAACACGCTTCCATATTTTACCGTTCTCTACCACATGTCTCAAACACAAATAACATTGATCCATGTGCAATATATAGTATCGAATGTTAAAATTGGGTGATATCATATTTACCGTCGGTCACGGGTATCTATGCAGCTATCATCAGTCAAAGGTAGAGTTTCATGAGCAATGACTGGGTAAAATGTGATCGTAAAAGATTAAAGAAATGTAGCCGTCAAACAATCTAAAAGTGTCATTTCGACTCAGTTGACCAACGAGCATATAATGGTAGCATTGTGAAGCTGTTCCAACATCTTCCCGTCATGACAATAGCTTCAGAAATACCATTTTACCCATACCGTCACCTTCAACATTAATCTGAAATATCTACTTCACGAAAAATAGATTTCATAATCAGATATACTTCTTTCATTACTTCTATATCAGAAGATGGTGGTGAACATGTCTCATTATAAAATGCCGGGCCAGGCCCAACTGGATCAGGTATATAAATACGAACCTTTTATTTGATTGAAGACGGTATTACGGTCACCGAAACACTGCAAAGTAGGGGTCCGACATACAAACTAATAAATCATACGGAAATTTCCGTATCAAACAAATCGCAATCTCATAACCATTTCTTGTTTGGTTCATGTAAGTCAGCATCGAACATCTTCTATGAACACTCTGTCGCCATACTGATTACGTTTTCTGTCGTTTGGTCACCTACAGCTAGATGAATGGCAGAGACAACCGATTACCCTGATAAAGGACTAGTCTGTATTGAATCTAGAATGGCGTTAACGACACTCAGTAAAGGACTCCCTAATGATGCGATGATTTAGGAGTGACCCTTACAGTTCTTGAGTAACGTTTGCCCTAAGGATGATCACTAAGGTGACAAGTCCTCACTCGGGCTTCTTGCAAGTTAAACCAGACACGCGTCGAGGCTAGAATTTCGAGGTGGAGTTGGAGGGGACGAACGGGAACGCTGGGGAAGACTTGGTGTCTCCTGCCATTGATTTCAGAGAAAAGGGGGACCTGTGTGTATAATGAGCGCCAAGGACGAGGGGGAGAAGGCGGGGCTTGGGGCCCACTCGCGCTTTACACACAACTGTAAACCTTTTCAAGATGGCGCTTGAATCCCTGATAGGCTCTTGCGATCACGGTTTTGTTTGACAACAAGACTTTAGCCGTCGTCCCGTGCCGTGCTCCCCTCGATGTAAACATGGATTAGCTAATTACCGGTCTGACATCAAACGTGCCGCATACGTGAATCAGACTCCACGCAACGTGGCCGCCATAATTGTCGCGCGCGCCAATTACACTCGAGCAGACGACACGGAAATGACTCCGTAATGCACGAGCATTGATTTGGTAAGACGAGAAATTTGGATGAACCTCCATGGTTGTTTGATCATTTCTTGGATGTGCTTGTTTGACAGTCGGTGAGTGCCTAGCCATTGGGGAATATGTAAAAAAGGTTTACCCTACCACCTTGCAAGTTTTTTTGCCCAGAAACGCCCTTTCTAAATAAGTTTAAAATGGAATATTATTTAGAGAAATCCAGACACATTTGTCTGCATGTATGTCAAAGGCACAAACTCTTCATAGTACGTAAGTTTGTAATTGATATCAATTTTGGTTTGTGATATGGATCCAGTGTTAAGAACCATCTAATTTGTGGTGTGTAATATCTGTTCTACGATATATAATATTTGTTCTACAACATATTAGATCTGTTCCGATGCAGAAGATGCTCTACGATATATAATACCCGAGACGATGTAGAATAACAATGAGGTAAATGTGTCAAAAAAAGAGGAGATCATCAATCTCGGATCATATCTGAATCGGAATATTTCCTGCCTGTCCAGTCTCTTTATGCATTAAAATTTCTATTATACGCAATTACTTAAATAACTTAAAGGTGACTTCCCACAATTATACAATCGAAATAACAGTTTGATGAAATTGTTTTCCTATGACATCAACCCTGGATTCATAGATCTGTAGGTTCCGACGGTGACGTTCCATCACAGCAATGGTAGAATGGTAAACTGGGTGCCGTTGCACAAAGCGATATTAGTATTCGTTTGTCGTAAGCCAATGGTAAAGTATGGTAGTTACGACCACCTTAGCACTAAGATAGCTCTGTACAAGCCGTAATGTGACTTTCTAATATGAATGTACCAATAAACCGTACTCACGGTTGGGTTTATTGCATATAGACGTATAAATACCATTGTCTGAACATGGGGTATCACAGCTTCCCGGAACAAGAGCATTAACTAAACAGAGTTGTCCAGTTTCCATCCATGGTGAAGTTTAGCTGAACATGAAAGCCCAGTTTCTACCTCAATATTAATTCCCTGTTTCGGGAAGATTGGGTTAATATAATTACTATTCATTTAAAGTTCGAAACTGTATGATCAGTTTATACCGTTTGCTTCTCCTCACTCATTAAGTATTTCTACTTGACCATTATCGCTGGAATATAAAGGCTACTCGGCCATCAACGATGTATTATTGGCCGTGAAGATCTGGGTTACTACGTGTCTTCAGCAACCCATGCTTGTGGGTGGGGGTGGCCAGGCGCGGAGAAGTATGTCATTGCGTAGAGCGATCCGCATGACGTCAAGCTAACGTAGGTTTGTCTACAGCCCCTGAAACGCATTATTTCCCCTTCCGATCATCCCTTTCTGTAGTGCTAAAGCCCTAAATGTAACAAGTCTAGATTTACCCAGGACTCCCCCATCTCACTGGGGCTCATTTGCAATTTAATATATTAAAATAATATATATTCAGAGACTAAGCTTTAGCCTAAGCCATGAATTGTATGTCCCAGGGTCCCGTCCCACAAAGCGATTTCAGTGCTATTGTTATAAGCCTATGTTAAAGTATGGGAGGAACAATCATCTTAGCGCTAAGATAGCATCTTACAAGGGGCCCCGACTCGAATGTTTACAGCAGAACGTCATGTAGCGGGAATATTTTTGGCCTTAAACAAAAACAAACTTTGTCATAGTGCTGGTAATATCTCGGTATTCATCAAATGATACACGTAATCCATGAGGGTAAAATCCTTGCCAATCGCCCTGCACACGCACTTATTCTATATGAATGTAAAGACGTTACCAATACTTAAATATATTGCATCGAATTGTCCATACTGCGCACGTCTGTGGCCTGTCCATGAATCCTGTATGGTTAAGAGACAGCAAAAGGTAAAACACCAAGAAATGTAACCTGACTCCTGCAGGTCGCCATACGTGATACACTGACGTACAAAAGAAAGCACGCACTTAGATTTTTGAGATTATCAACAAAATACACAAAAAAAATAACCCCACGTAAATATTGTGGAAAGTTAAAAAATCTTGGGCATGTGTTGCCAAAACACAACCTATGTCCTTTACTGTGTTGTGCATGTATCATGAAAATCATGATTTTGTTGAATTGCCCCAACCACTTATATTTACGTTGGAAGATAATCCCAATTAACCAGGTGCATACGTTCATTTGTACGCCAGTTAGTAGTTACGAATAGTTGGACTATTTTAGTGTATGTTCTTAATGATCTTGTTTATTTGAAAGGAAAGTACATTTTCTTCGTTAGAACGCAAATGATATGTTCTGTTTAATACTGGGGCAGCAACGTTTACTTTCTTCGTCAGCTTTTAGACTTTAGCTGGTGGGTAAAGCCACATGTATTTTCTTCGTGGCCAATACTACAATATATTGCCATGTGTCAACATGATATTTGTTTGACAATCCTAGCACCAACGCGGTACAGTACAACCCTACCACTGACAGAGTGCACGTCTTCAGATCTGACCAGGGTTACGTCTGATGCTCAAACGAAACTGTCGGTTGCCAGGTTTCACCACGGCACCAGGCTGGTGTTACGATTTGGGGAGGAACAGACGTGCAGACTTTACTAACACAGCGGATTGGGTAGACGAGCTTTGCAAATGAAATAAAGAGTCACAAACAATATTTGCTCGTTCGATTAAAGTGATCTATTTCGGCAAAAACACTCTAATTGAGAGAAGTTGGAAAGTCCCTACAAACGATCCTCAAACAACTTGTCTGAAGAGAGTTACGCCCCTTTTCGGACTCGTTAATGACTGAAGGCAAGAAAACACAACCTGTATAAGACATGTCGTGTGTAGACAAGGCGGGCTAGTTCCACAAACTATTGTCTTACGCAAAGTCAGCTTTTGTCAAAGGACATATACGGTATGCAAATTTGGGTAGGGTATCCATGTTTAACTGCGACACAGGACTGGACAATGGTTTAGCATTTAGAAGTCGCAATAGTCCGGATCAGAACAAACAGTCACACACATGTACGTCGCTGTATAAGTGCAATAATACTGAATGCGACTGTATACATTCAGGACACAAGTCCCTGTCACAAGTTGAATCTTGCGTGATTTGAAGTACAGCCTCAGTTTCAGTAATAATCAACCATGATCTCATTATTTAATTTCGAGATATTAACCCAAATCAAGTGCGTACATACTAATTCTGAAAAGAATTTTACGTTTGTAAAATGATATGATTGTTTCAGTACTCGGGCCACGATAGGAGGTTGTCAAAGACTTCTAAGAAAACCAGACAAGAACTTACTCATACCTTTATTCAGTAATGGACTGAAAGCGATGACACCCTTTATAACTTGTTTTAAAATGACCGATGTGTATGGTTTCTATGATGTCTACCAGTCTTTTAACCAACAAAGGGAGACAATCAGATCGATCTAGACCAATTCCACACGAAACGTCGTGTGATTTCCAGAAGTCATTCAATCAGAGAAGTGGAATCTTCGCTTCCATCAGAGAATTTGCGAACAGGACGACAGTGGGCGTGGTAGAGATTTATCCTCTTAATTAACACGCTTTGGGCAAGCTAAAACTGACAAAGAGAGTTAGCAAAATTGACCCGAGATGCTTGGAGTGTAGCCCTGCGTCCTGACCAAGGCAATGAAAGCTGAAGGGAATTTTCCGGGCGATTATTTTGATCTGCCTTTAATGTCAAATGCATTAGTCTTTATAGGGACCCTTCGCCAGCCATCGTCACATCTAACTATGTGACTCAGATGGACACTCAATGAAACAGGCACTTGTCAATTTTTATTTGATCAGGAAAGGACGTTAGCCCTCGCGCAATAGACACACGAAATGAGCAAGGGTCGACGTTCCATCTCTTTTCAGGTTGTGTTCAATAATTGAGAGTAATTGATTAAGCGAGTATCGGGTAATTTCTGGCGGTGAAATAATTGACAACAACTCGCTCATTGTAACGAGATACGGTAGCTGGGACACTCGGAATTGAATGAGAAAATATTATGACAACATGGTCAGCAACTGGCATAGGGACTCAATCATCACGGGCTTGGTTGTAACCCAATTGAATGAATGCCCAGAATGTATCATAATTTCTTTAAACGCATTGCTTCTACAACTGTGGAATGACGCTCGATTGGGATGATGGTTTTCTGATGAACTTGTGCAAGAATAAATGGACATTATTATATTTGAATAACTCCATGGAATCGTGAACACTAGATCGATACCATGCTGATATTCATTAATACATCACACAGCAGGAATACAACACTATTTTGGGGGTCACGTGGTATGTTGCCATTGTTTCAACAGCCCCTGATGCGGTGCCCACGGAACCAAGGCGCTGCTATCATTTTAGGAAAATATTAGTTTTATTCTTAATGACGACTGCGATTTCAATTCATTGCCTACAGGCCACATATAAGTGGAAATGGGGCTAGTCCTGTTTGATTTGTGAATCATCATGTATAGAAGCAACTATCCTGAAATGGGGCTAGTCCTGTTTGATTTGTGAATCATCATGTATAGAAGCAACTATCCTGATATGGGACTAGTCCTGTTTGATTTGTGAATCATCATGTATAGAAGCAACTATCCTGAAATGGGACTAGTCCTGTTTGATTTGTGCATCATCATGTATAGAAGCAACTAAAATTCCATGTCCAACTGTTCAAGGGAAATATTAGGAAACAATGGTAAAGGTTACAATGGTTATTCCAGCTGTACTGTTCTCGGTGGGTGTCGAACTGGGACGAGGACAAGGTTTAATATTTACCTGATCAAATATTTTTTATTCCAGTGTTGGAGAGGCCATATGTCTATTGTACAAAATCAGATAACATACGATCACAATGAGTACATACAAAAGCCTGGTGGATGTACATACCAAGTTTGAGAATGTTACTTGTATTATAAGTGTTCATTTACAAATTAAATGTACACGTATTACGACATGTATGGTAATATTGCGGTAGGTATTTTGTCCTTAAATCAGTGTAGCCAGGTCATGCAACAAGAACAGTCTGTTGCTGGAGTGGTGAACTCCCTGACTTTGTGTACCTGTTTCCACACATTGAAATTAGTAACTGTTTGTTGCTGATATATAACCAGCTCAAACATGCCTGTAACCCATGGAGTCTGTTGCTGGAGTGGTGCACCCCCTGACTTTGTGTACCTACATTTTTACACTTTGAAATTAGTAACTCCTTGCTGCCAATGTATAACTAGCTAGAACATGCCTGTAACCCATGAAGTTTGCAGCTGGAGTTGTGCACTCCCTGACTTTGTATACTAGTATCTATATTTTCTTACTTTTGAAATTTGTAACTCTTTGTTGCCAATATGTAACCAGCCCTAACATGGACTTGTGTACTCCCTGTCTTTGTATACCTATCTGAAGTGAATAAAAATATTTAAAAAAACAACAAAACAACAAGAAGTGGAATTCTTCAGTTACATTTAATGAACAAACTGTACACAATCTGTTTCCTCTGAAAATATTATAATACCCACCTTTCCCGATTATTAGATCATGTGAAGAACATCTAAATCTGGACAATGAAACGAAGAATTTTGTAAGATAAATATTGTGTACGCATTGCTCTGTACTGAATTTAAAAGTTCTTTTAAAAGTAACTGATCAAGATCCCAAACCACGAAACAAGTGTCCCATGCGTCTTAACGAAAAAAATCGAAAATGTCTGCATTTTAATATTTTCGTTTCCATCCACTGTGATCCTACTTTATTTTGACAGCGTGTGATATCAGCAAATATCAGTGTCACGGCACTGGCAATGTTGTAGTTCCAGCAAGTAGCATTCAAATCGTTCAAAAAGTGCTTTATCTTTCAAATTAAATTTATAATGACACATTTTCACGAATAGCAACATCTTTGGTATACTTGTATAGTGACATTGTCAACAGTATAATCATCTGTTCTTACAATAAATCCATAAATTGTTTATAGACTAGCTATCTGCTTCCAAAAATGCTCATGAGACTATTAATATTATTTGTAACAATTCAGCAATTTAGTTAATTAATACGCCATTTCCAGAGAGACACTGCCTCAGTTTCAGTGATATTAATTCAAAGTCTAGACCAGGACTGAAACTAGACACGAGATGGATGAGAATATTGTGCCTCGCTTGATGTGAACGTGGGGTGAATTGATAGCTGATGTAGACGTTTGATATTTAACACATCCATGGCTGACAGCGTCATCTTGAATTTTTTTATATCTGATAGGAAGATAGATTCATTAAAACTTCTTCTAACTCATTATTGCTAATGATAATGTAAGACTTCCTTCTCAAGTTGTTACATGCTTAACCAGTTTGGCAGTCTCGTATCCATGAACACAATGCACGAGAAGGCCGTGTCTCTTGCAGACGTCAACTGAAAGTTTCACTTCGATGAAGTTTTTTAACTTTTAACTGAAGAATAAATTTGTCCAATGTCTTCCGTGTGTTTCTTGTGAGAAGAAACGTTGTCCTTTGTAAAGGAAGTCGTCAAGACGTGGATACTTGGAAAGCCCGTCCCAGCCACGGAAGCTCTGGTAATGAGCCAGTTGCGATACAACCTTACAGAATTAATAACGAGAGAAAATATGTCTAGGACGTTTCATCGTAAAATAATAAAATGTGATGATGCCTTAGTGACAGATTTGCTAACAAAACGCTGTGATAGCATAGGAAAATGGTGATTGTACGGCTCATTTGATTCGAACAACTTTCAACACCAAGATGGCGGACTTTGATTTCTGCAGACGACACGCACAATGAAGTCAATCTACTCCTGTGCGAATTGTGTATGGAAATCGAAATTGGCTTTGAAATAAGGACTTTTCAGAGCACTTGTAGCGGTTAGCAGACAATGGATTGTCGTTACGGTCGGCGCGGATATAATATTGGTCTAAATTACTAGCTGTGAGGATCGGAAAGTGTTATTCGCTTAAAACGAACCCGGATCGTAATTACCCTATATACCAACGCACAAACTAATCAAAACGATACCTCTCTCGAGCGGACGGCCTCCCTTGGTTGATTTGTAACAATAATCCCAATTCATTATTCTGAAGGTGCAGTGGAGCGCGTTATTGGGCTGAGAGGTGTCAACATGTAAAGAAAAAATTGAAATCAGGATGATTATCTCCCGTGCCCTTGATCATCAAAATCAGGAAAAGGTGACTTTTTTACTGTGTTATAAATCTAGTTATGGATTCTAGATAACTATTCCTCATTATCGTCATCAGTTTGTCAAAAGAACTGCAGTATTAACACATGTGGCTTCCCCATTATCAATTTGTACTGATTAAGTTTCACTTCTGTAAAGTATATTGAAATTATGTGCCTTGTAAAATCGCTGAAGCGTTATAATCTTTTCTGCCTGCTGAGGATGGGTGAAATAAGGTCCTGTACACTTGTCGAGTAGAAACAAAGGTATTTGGACAGACAGAGAAGTTAATAGCGTTATATTCGACAATTATCCATTAGTTTCTCTTTTCGGGTTGGGATATAGTAATAATAATGAATGACAATGTCCTCGAAAACAAAAGGATGACGTCATTCAATAATAAGAACAAGAATATGAACAGCAAGAATTGATAGTTGCACGCAATCTCGTGTATGATAACGCCATTATTTCGTGTGCCTTTATTTATGAAGATACGGAATACGGGGAAACCAACCTTGACAGACTCGACCAATTGGTTGGTTAAAATGGCCTTTTCGTGCATTTCCTGCGATATCAGCCGCGGGTGTTTCGGTTCCAGAGCCCCGTTTAAAAAAATCTATCGTAGCACTACGACTGTCATACCTCTTTCTGTAACACGGACTAACGGCAATCGTAGAGCTACGATAGCTTTGTGAAACGGGACCCAGGTTCGAGATTTTCTAAAGGGTGTCGTCATATGGCTGGCTTACTGGCGACTGCAGCATCGCTCAAATTATGAAGCCTTTTGCTGCGGTAGAATCCGGTTCCGCAAGTTCTCGCAGAATCAGGACTCACAGGGCTGGGGGCTTGAGCCATTCATTCACTGTCCAGGACAAATGACGCGCAGAATCACTTGACAGGAAAAGGACCGTTGTTTTGCGTAAATTTGTGTCTGAATGCGCCACATAAGCATACCTGTGAAGTCGGTGTATTCGGGAGGCCTAGAATTCCACAGACACCGCTACATTGCGCTGCGACGGTCACGGCATACAATGCTTGCAACCATCGGACCCCTTTGTTGAACAGGATCTTGTCACTTTCCAACATACTGAAACGAGTGAGTGAACCAAGAGGTTCAATGGCGCTTTGAGAAATGTATCAATCATTCATCCCCGCGTGACGCCATTATTAAGTTCCAAATCACGCAATCCTTTAACATTTCCTACTGTGACAACGCGCTAACCCCTATTGGAACGAAGCAGCCGACGACGGCCAAGTGCGTAAAGTGAGTCAAAGGCGCTAAATAATTTACTTTAAACACTAAGACAAACACTTTAAATTAGCTGCCAAGAGAGAACATTCACGCTTTCACTATTCAAAGACAAATTGATAAAGATGTGATTTAATTGTAGCTTAAACATGTAATCCACATATTTCAAGCTATTTGAACATGCTTATAAAAGCACAAAGGTGGAATTTCAGGGGAAACAAACATGAAATATACTTATGTATTTATTGTGTTTTACTGAAAAACAGAACACAGGACGTTAGACATGAGAGTTGAAATATCAATGGCGGTAATTTTTGGATGTTTGCACTTTAGTCCATGTAATCAGTTTAGCAATTCTGAATATTGATTCTAAATTTTAGTTGAAGTGATATGACGTCACATTCGTTAGCTATTTGCAACAATACGATCTGACGTCATCGTTCATGACATAAGAAAGTGGTAACATGACATCATCAGAAGAATTTCTCTGCGGAATTGACGTTTCATTCATTTCTACTCTTTATTTCGTTTTACACAATTTTATTTACCTCATTACAGTGTGTTATATATGGAATAAACTACTCACTAAACGGAATGAGGATTATGTGTCATTCGTGTATGAATGCCAAGTAACGGTGCTTACGGTATTTCACCGGCCGGGAAAGATAATCTCGTTGACTCTACTTTCATCCTTAGGCAGAGGCGAGGGGGCACGCAAGGCCGAAACGTCTATGGCACCGAAATTCTACATACAGAAATGGGACACTGTCACAAGTCTGTGATCGTGGGCTGGAATCCCGGTTCGACCTGAATATAGGTTTGTAAATGATTTTCCCCAAATTAGTGGACATCAAAGACATTCGTCACTTCGCGTTTCATCCAATCTCAAGCTGAAGCGTCCGATTCTATACTCGCTGGTATTTATTCTGTTCATGTAAAGTCGTCTATTATGTACTTCAGCATAAACATACATCAATCAGACCTTCAAAGACGTCTGTTAGAGATTGAGTGATTTTAGTTTTACGCCGCACTCAACA
>VKKT01001811.1:71258-83458 GCA_008038995.1 Haliotis laevigata | reverse complement strand
TTTGTAACTTTATCAACTCGTGTTGATATAATTGATATCAGAAGACATTTGGGTTAGATTCTCTATATATGCATCTGACTGAGCCTCGCGTTTGAACTCTGAAGTGACTGGCAGCAGTCGATGCAAGGGCTGCCCCACACCCTTTGAGGTTCGGGGGTCTTTTAGCGAGGTATATGGGGCGCCTATATAATCGTATATGGTATTTGCAACAGCAAAATACATCTGTTGTCCTTTAAACTGTTTGTTTTACGCCTCTTTGCATACAGACATTGCCCTATCAAGAAGCAACTTGGTTTTATTCCAGATGTTATCAACAGTCTGCAAAAGTATCACCCTTTACAGTATCTGGACTTCATCCATTCTGGCGAGTTCATGATGCAATCGTCATGGATGATTGTCAAGAAAACAGTTTTAAATCATGAGCTCTCAGACTGGTGTGAGCGCCTCAGTACTGATCCAGACCTGAAGCACTTCCGCGAAATCCACCCCTCACCAACTCCACACCCTGCCTGGCTATTAGCTAGGAGAGGCCCGGAACTGAAGAAGCAGTGCCATGTTACGGTGCAGCTCTGCGCCGTCTGGAGACCAACCAGATTTGTCCATGAGCAGTGTGACCTATGCGGTGACGATCTCCTGGTACATGCCATATGTACCTGTGAGGTCAAAACAGAGACGAGAGACCTTCTGTGGTGCGACCTCATCCAAGTAGGACCTGTTGACCTGAGTGTGGGCTGCATGACAAGGCAGATCTGGACCTGGTTTGCTGTCTGCTGCCCTGCCGACCCCCTGTGACTCTGGCAGATGACGACCTATGGTCGTACATAGAGACTATTGTGAAGGACAATCCTCCCTCTGTGCATAATTCTGTATATCTGTTTCAACGAACTCTAAACCCTAATTTATCGAATTATCGCATTTCTATGTACTCTCCTATGGAGGAATAAAAGTGTATATATGGTCGATTGAACACATTTGCAAGATCATGTAATACGTTGGTTCTTTTTACGAACATATTTCATGAGTTGGGATTGAACTACTCATGATGTGTGAACTCTCATCTATACAGAGGTCAGATAGATTTCTATCTTCAGCCTCCTTCCTTTATTTTCATGGACTAGCCATTTGATGGAGTGAAAGGCAAGACATTCGCTGTCAAAATGTCAACTTTCTTATTCACTATTCTTTCGTAAACATTTACATATATGATCAGTTGCAAGTTGTCGGTCGGATTGGAATCACTTCAGCCCACCGGTTCCTTTCTGGGGAAACGACGCGGACTGAAGACAACACGAGTAACCTCCCTTCACCATTTAACTGGATCAAGTAAGAGAAACGTCGTAAAATTTCAGCGTGTTAAATTTAAGAAACTTGGATCCACGGTGAAGCATTATTTGATCTTGGGTGAGGGAGTGAGTTTAGTTTTACGCCGTACTCAGCAATATTCCAGCGATATGGCGGCATCTGATGTTGGAATTACTTCACTTAAAAAAACATATGGCTTCCCCGACCGCACGTTTCTTCTATATGCATGTGAACTTAAACCTCGAGCTCGGCTTCTATTTTCCTTGGGGAGGGTAAACGATGGCACTTCAACGACAGGTATTTTATATCGTTGGTAAAATTCTCGGCATTATTACCGAGTTGTACCACGTGGTAACTGCAACTGCCAAACACTAAAATACTTGTTTCAACTCACCATACCAATTTGTCATAAATGAGTAATATTCCAGTACATTTGTAAATAAAACTACTGCAGTATATTGTGAGTTGCGGCATGACTATAACACGTATGTTGAATCTGAGGAAGTCATACCCACAAGGGGATCAAGATATATGTGCACGGAAACTGCCTTAAACTTTGCTGAGGTCCTGTTGACAGAGCTCACTATTGAGGATATGCATTTAGAGTACATTAGCTAATGTTGCAGTGATCTTTAATAAAAAAAATATGCAATTAAAGGAGATTAGGTAAGACTTGACCTATAATCATACACCAAACACGATGTCATTGTTAGGCCTAAATGTACCCATCACACTAAATGAGGGAGAGAGCCATCCTTGACCTGTGAACACATGCTGTAGCTGAGTCTGAGGTTATAAATACTGGCACTCTACTCCTTGTATCCTTCAAAGATGGAAGAGCCAAGCATTGAAATATATTTCAAATTGTAATGTCTGTTAATTCGTATTAAACATGAACATCTTTCACAGCAATGCCCCAGAAAGTAATAAAATAGCACTAAATATGCCTTTTTGACAAACAGTGTTAGCAAATACCACTTCCAGAAACAGATTGATTCAGGAACAAAGCGTATTTTTCTCAGGTTAGGCCAGACCAATTCTATTTCTTGTTTTACAGATATTTGTCTTCAGAAAACCTAAAGGTAGGAGAGAAAGAAAATAATAATAAAATCACCAGTCTAAGTAATATTCCTTCTAAATACTAAAAGCATTTTACTTCAGGCAATTAATGACGTATATGGGGCAAAAAACAATCTTAAAAAGATTTTCTTTTAAGTTTACATTTTTGACCAATAAAACATCAGGATTTTATCTTTTGAGCAGAGAAAATTATTTTTTAAGTTTTTCTTATTCTTGAAAAAATACGACTAACGGATCTGTAAAACAAGAAACAAATTGGTCTGGCCTTACTATGATTATTTCATCTCTGAAATGTCATCATAACTGAAATGCTGTTTTGTCCAACATAAAAAACAAGGTACTGTTGTCCTTGGAAATGACTGATCCTGCTGTTCAATATAAGCACTAAACCACCGTCCCTTGGCTTTGGTAATATTATCCACACTGTCTATGATACCCACTATGCCATCCATGGTCACTTCCACTGCACACTATGCATGAAGAGATTGTCAAATCCTCTTTATGTGATAATTATTCGTATAACCCCGCACATCCAGTCTGTATCATCTGGAACAGTTTTGTACAGTATTGTCACCTGTATCATGAAGAACTGGCTCAGAGTCATCAACATGCACACAACTGAACTTGGATGAATGAAGCAGTTTGAACAACAGCCAGTCAATGTCTTCTCATAACTTATGTTTGTGCTCAGATCTGAATAAATAGAATTTCCATATTCAACTGTTAAGTACTCAGAATTTACCATGATCACTAATGATTTCATACACAAATAGTTCACAGAAAGATGTCACTTTCAGACTACAACAACCAAACAGATGGTAGTCAACAGACTGACCGACGAGTGTGGACAGGCATTTCGAGCGTGCCTCATACATGATACTCATACAGTTAACCCAGGATACAGTACAAAGCAACATGCAGTGTGTGACTGACGGAACACTTCACACTCCCCTCGTGGTCACCTGAGGAATGAGGAAGACGTCTGTGTCAGTTTTGGGAAAGTCATCTGTCTGCTTCTGTAAAGAGTCTAAGAGAGAGGATGTATGTACAGTTGTTGACTGAGTAGAATCCTCTTTAGAAAATAAACACATAATTCCCCAGTCCTCTAAACTATCGGCCTTTCTGTGAGTGTCCAATGTTCTCAATGCATTGAGCATTTCACTCTGTAGGT
The DNA here is from genome assembly GCA_008038995.1 of Haliotis laevigata. Taxonomy (NCBI): domain Eukaryota; kingdom Metazoa; phylum Mollusca; class Gastropoda; order Lepetellida; family Haliotidae; genus Haliotis; species Haliotis laevigata. The sequence continues at coordinate 79,905 of VKKT01001811.1, read as the reverse complement.
TGATGACCTCTGTTGGTGCCATGCTTCGACTGACGTTGAGGGTGATGTCTAAAGGGTTCTCTACCTGCATGGCACTGTCAGTTGTCTTGTCGAAATCAGTGCCCGTTACAAGAGATATTCTGCGACGTCGGAAGTTGAACTTAGTGTAAAACGAGAAGAAACCACAAAGCAATTCCTCTGAAAAACAAAAAGTGACCGTACAGTGTGACTTCAAATACATTGTTGGGCACAACCAGAATCAGTAACACCATTTCAAGGATTTTACAGTGATCATTCTGAACATATTGATAGAAGAATGGAAAGGATTATCACACAAATCATGCATGTTATCAGAAATCAGCTGGCCACTGTAACTCGAAGGATGCCCACCTTTCCCGAACTTTTATGCTATGTTTTCTATTGTTATAGGATGTTGCTGGCCCCACAGTGACATATCTTGTTTGTGACGACACCTTAGATTATGTTCTATGATGTGAGGTTTATACTGCAGCTACAAACTTTTTCTGGTGTTTGTTGTTTTGTTCATTTTAGAACTAGATACAAATTCTATCCATATTAGCTATCATAACTGTGATGATGTATTTCAAGGCAAACTGGTGAACTGCCCTCCTTGTCAGGAAGTTAATGGTGAACCTCAGGGCACTGCAAATTATAACTCTCTGAAAGATATTGTAAAATTTACGTACAAAATCAATGAACCCCCTCCCCCTTCCTATAATTTTAAAATATTTTTATGTACATAATTGTTGGAAAAACACTCACACACACACACACGGACATGTGTACAAAATTGCTGACCCCCCTACCTCCATAGAACAAAATGGGTCAGCCCCATAAAATTATCATCACCCCCACAGTGTTCACGAATAGCGTCTGACCCTCTGACAAATCCGGCAGATTTGCCAACGGTCTGATAGAAGTCTGCAACCCACCGGCCCCAGTGTCTGACTGTATATTTCACAATGACTTTGACTGAAGTTGTTATATGAGACTTGTGACACCTGTTTGCTGTTTATAAATCTTATGTGTGTTTATAAATTCAGTGCCAGTTATAAGAAATGCTAAATCTGAAATGTGTGTTTAATTTTATTCTATGGGTCCTGTGAATTTTCAATGGGTCAGACAGACATCTGAAACTTACAGGACCCAATGTCCTGTTCCTTTCAAACACGATTCGTGAACACTGCCCCCATCTAGTCATAAAATATGAACGGTCCCTTAAGCTTTGCAAATTTGTCACAAACTTTGATGGCAAGAAGACAAATGGTGAGTTATTGCTGTCACAGCTGCAGTGTTCACAACCACTCCGTATTATCAACTCACCCAGACTTCTTGTGTTTGTGGGTTTGGGAAGACTGTCCAGATCTCGCACAAAGTAGAAACTTTCTCTGCCATTCAAAAATTCACTGCTGGTATCTGAAAGATTGATGCAAAAGACTGACAAACAACAGAATGTGCATATGTGTGTGTGTGTCTCTCTCTGTCTGAGTGACAAAAGGTTAGTGAGCTGTGGCAAGTAGGGAGTAGTGTGGACACTTTGCACTTAGGAATAACATGACCGCAAACCATTTATGTATTAAGTGATTGAATATTACACTGGAACAGTCTATTTTTTTTAACACCAAGTACACTTCATGAGGAAATGAAGGCAAAAACAACGCAGGTTGCAGATGATAACCACAATATCCCTTTACAACAAAGGGAAGCAACTCAGACACAAAGCAATGTGTAACAATAAAGAAACAGTCATGAAAACTTGTTTTCATTACGTGCAGGTCACATATTGGAGCAGAGTGCATGTTTTTGATGCAGTGTTAAGACTTGAATCCATTAGTAGCACAAACTTGCAAAAACATATTTCAATCCACTTAACTTTACTGTACATTCAGAAATTGCCGAAGCATGTTATTGTTATTGGGGAAGATTGTCTAAATGCTTGTTACTGACATGGAGTGTTGATCTGAATCCATCAGTTGTACCCACCTGCCATGGTCTGCATGGCACCGACAGTCGGCAGCAGTTCCTGCGTCTGCATGTAGTACACAACCATGGCCAGCAGGATGAAGTTGGTGGCGTACCGACCCGGCATGGGCCGCGTGATCAGCTTGTCCCGCGCCCACTGCTTCACAACACTCATCAGTGGGTACACATCGGGGTTGTAGCATCCGTACACAAACATCAGCTCTGATAACTTGTGTGTGATGCTGAAACCCATTGGATGACATTATGGGTAATGATATCTCTGCCGAAAACCAATCGGATAAACATGGCATGATGATCTGATAAACATGGCATGATGATCTGATAAACATGCCCATGAGGTCACCTACCAGGAACAACATTGATGCATTGCTTGTTTTAACAGAGACCATATGGTCTATGGTTTTAACAACAAAAAATTGAAGTCTAGACTGGGTATGTAATACAGATCCAAACGGAAACTAGAGTTTGGAAGAAACAGAGTGGGTGTCAGGAAAGCCATATAGATAATGTTAACTTACTTGTCATGGTAGCTGAGATCACATCTAACACCTGCCAATTCGTGCCTGAACCGGACTATAGGCACCCGAGCCTTCAGTATGTTCTGGAAGTCCGAACACAAGGGCACATAACTCTTCAGTGTCTGGCTCAGGTTTTCCAACAGTCTCCGGTTTCTCTGATCTTCTGATAACCTGGCGTACTGCTGCTTCGTTGAGATGAACTTCATGTCTGTTCTTCCCAGTTGCTGTATAAATACAGTGATAAAATCACTATGAATTACGGTATCAAGTTGAGCTCTCTCTTGGACAATTCCTGAAGAATGAGTGAGTTTAGTTTTCCGTCGCTTTAAGCAATATTCCCCTCATCAAGAATTGAAATAATATCCTTGGACTTCAAAACATAAACAACAATCGGCTGATTTACTGTATAGGGTAGGAGGGTAGAACTACAAACGGGTACAATGAATTACTGTATACATGGAGGGTAGAACTACAATCGGGTACAATGATTTACTGTATAGATGGAGGGTAGAACTACAATCGGGTACAATAATTTACAACTACACAGATTTACATGAAAAGTAGCAGCAGCCAAACATCAATCCATCATGTACAACACCCTCAGTCTGAGACCAAACCTGTTTTACTAACAGAGAAACCCACTAAATCTTGATGGTGTTCTACTCTGTTAAACAGACAAGAGAGGGCTTTTTGGATCACTGTGGAACTGGAACACGTACTATCTTAGCGCTGACAATGGTAATCCAACCTCATAGTACATTTCATCCCCAGTACAAAGTGATCTGTCTTTACACCCCGTTTGTTCTCGATCCCCCATCAAAATCTTAGTTTAATACAAAAACTCAAACTGCAACAAGTATTGATGAAGATACATACATCTGTTCAATGTAACAGTTACCATAGCAACTTACAGTATCTGGGGGGAAAATATCACAAGTGAAGTCCAGATCACAGTCTGTCCAGCCAAAGCCGTTAACACATGACCCAAACGGCTTTATTTGGCAGTGTGGAAGTATGCCTGACAAGGCTTCTTCTATGGCTGATGCGATGAAGAACCGTAGGCGTTTCTCTTGCTGTGTAAGACGCTTGCATCGATGGAGGGTATCCATTTGATCAGAAATCTGGAACAGACGATTACCAATGACAGTAAATTGAATATTGTACAGGATTAGTAAAAGGGAACTTCATGCTTACCCGTGTTTGAATTAAGAATTATGGTTAGATTCCTTGACGTATTCTTAATGTTGAAAGTTTAAAATTTAGGGGTCACAAAATACTATGAGAAGAAATGTTTTGTCTCCAGGTAACCAAGGTAACAAAGTTTACAAAATATCAGTAAATCTGCATTAGACCATTGTTACCATGACTACCAGTGGTACTCTGAGACCAAATGACACTAGGACCCAATATCCTTGAATTGATATTCTCAACAATCCTGAGTTTGCAATCAGCACATTCCACAAGAACAATGTAGGAAGTAACTTCAACATAACTGCCAGATTACATCCTTCCACAAACAGTGGTGATTCCAATGGTCAGAATATTGGACTCCAGCAAACCTTTTTGTTCATTTGAGGTAAGACAATGGCTGAAAGTTGAAACTGTGTCCTCTTGTCTTAGCTGACACCATGCATCCATGGTCTGAATGTTGATAACTGAAATCTCTGGTCACACTTCATCTTTTATCACGTTTTTTATAGGCAACTATCATACAGCTGGAATATTGTTCAATATCAAACAACAAACATCCACAACTGCTTATCACGACAAACTTCAGACAAGGAGGTTGACCAAAATCCTATACATATATTCTGTGGCGTAACATCAGTCTACAGCAAGCACCGTCTGTTGCTTCTAAGGCACACAGATTAAGAATCAAGTCAGGCACCTGGAATATACCTCAATATAAGGCATACAGGTATACACAATTATATACCTTGTTATATACAGGTAGGTAGTGGACATGACACACTTCTACTTACTGACTTGCATTCCTTCAAACTTGAAAGCACATGTTCATGGGAGGTAATATCTTCTTTGGGTGCTCGTCTTTTTTTAATACTGTGTTGGTTTAGGAACATCACTCTAGATTTGACTGGGAATTCCCCAAATGAAAAGCCTGTGTCCACCATCAGGTTGGCCACTGATGTCCTCTCTTTATACTCCACCATGAAGAAAGACTAGGATAAAAAAGCATATGTTGTCATGGGGATTGGATCAGGGAACTGGCAAATCTATAGCAATGTCAAATAAATATCGAGGAATAAATGTTCATATTTTTACAAACTATATGAAAATATCTAAAAGTATTTTCAGAATCAGTCTTTTATTCCCTTTTTAGTGTGTGCCACAGGCCAATATTGCATAACTAAGTGCAACTTTGTTCTTATTACAAGAGTGAGTGAGTTTGATTTTAAGCCGCTTTTAGCAATTTTCCAGCAATATCATGGCGGGAGACACCAGAAATGGGCTTCACACATTTTACCCATGTGGGGAATCGAACCCGGGCCTTCGGAGTGATGAGCGAACGCTATACCCAATAGGCTAACTCACCGCCCCTCATATTACAAAAGGGATAGGACAATTAAACATATTTTTCAGTGGTGACCTCCCTAAAATATTACTATATTTTCATAGTATTACCTTTCGTGCTCGATGGAACTGCACGGCCGACTCTATCATGCCATACTGTTGCAGGTGCCGACCCACCTGGTCCTCGTCCACTCCCTGCACCACCACAGTGCGATGTGCCACCTCCCTCATTCCTTCCACAACACTCTCATATGTACTCATAGAGTTCCTCCCTTCATGATATCTTCCCACGCTCTCATCTACAACAAAGTACAAAGCATAGACAGAACATTAGCAACACATATTTCAGCTTTTGGGGGGCATCCCATCTCAGTGGTCTTTTCTTTTTTGTTTTTGTTGTTTTTGTTTGTTGTCTAACGCTGCACTCTGCAATATTCCAGTTGTATGACAGCTGTCTGTAAGCCAGTGGTGAACACAGAACCATGCAACTGAGACTGACATGCTGTCAACCAAGCCAACAAGCATCACCATCCAATACATATAGCAAGTTTAGTCACATTACAACCCAACTGCCAGACATATGACACGTGACAATGCTCGCAGTAATATTCTGGCATTATCACAGAGACCTGTAAGTAACTGAACCAGACAATACAGTGGACGTGGTGACAGGCTTTAGACATGGACAGATGTCCATATGAGCAGCGTGGCATCCTAAAAGTGTGACATTCAAACATCAGGGATAACACTGCAAACCCTGATTGCGAAACATTACCAAAGCCTCAAAATGAGAAATTTTATCATATACTTTTGGAGTATTCAGGCTTCAAACCCACACTATCAGAGTGGGGCAATTAAATGCCAGTACACAAAGTCAGTGATCTAACCCACTCACCCACCACAGCTTGTACAAAAAATGGTAGTACTGCAGTGAATCATGCATGTGTATCAAGGTAAACAATCTGGTGCTGATAGTGGTAGTGATACAGATAGGAGGTAGTGCTGATCATGAGCCATAGTTAGTGGTTTGTGACTGAGCATGTGGTCCTATGGTAAAGTGTTGGATTCATTTGCCCAGTTTTTCAAGATGTCAACACAAGTTTGAGCATCCTGGCAGCGCCAACTGAAATCCAAAAAAAGTATACCTAGTAACACGCAGAACTCCAGTCAAAGAGAGCTCAGTATGAATAAATTGGGACATTATACTCAGAATTCAGTGCCTGCATTTGAATACATCATGATGTTCAGAGAGATATTTCTTCTTTGAAGGGCATTTTAGAAGTTGAGTTGATGAAGAATGATGACAATTTTTATGGATATACAACTTCTTTATTCTGTGAAAGGTGACGTTTCGACAGATTCTAATGTCGTTGTCAAGCAAGTGATGACAACAACATTAGAATCTATGTCGAAAAAACATCGCCTTTCACAGAATAAAAGAAGTTGTATATCATTATAAAACTGTCATCATTCTTCAGAGGGATAGTCTAGCATGGTTAATTAAGCAATGGTAACCACAGCCAATCAAACCTGCAATTGTTCTGTTAACAAATTTTGTGGTTTAGATTTCGTCAACCCCTGAAACCTGTGTCATCCCTTGAATTCTGTCTCATCTTGCCTCACAGGAGCCAGGAGGGAGTGTTGGATGAGGTTAAGTAACAACGCTCAAAGAACATGTGACAAGATATTTTGTTAGGACAACATCCTCAAGTATACTATATAGTATATTGGGTGTATGTATACACAACAGGTAGGGCCAACTGGTATATCCCTAGTGACGTATTTCAAACCTCTCTGCACAAGAGTTACATAGCGTCACCGTACATGGTCATGGCATAAGTCCTGGTTTTACTGGCTCAACATGACTGACAGTTCGAACAAATAACTGTAGGGAAATCATATCGAGGGCTCTACCTGTTCTGTTTGAACCCCCTGGTCTAGATCCGTAGTTTCGTGTACTGGGTTTGTGAGAACAGATGCATGGCCATTCAATGCCTAATGACATTGGATAACGTCTTAGGACATGCCGTCTAAGCATGTTTGGCAGACAAGTCGCCATATTTGTAACTTTTAACATCCGGAAAATGTATATAATACTTGCATTGGCCATATTTACGGGGATTATACTGCATTTGGTAATGTGCATAGCCTTAAAATATCTTAATATAAAATACAGGAAAAGCACGACATATCTATTCCACAGCAATGGTTGTACCACGCGTTTTTGTCATCTGTAATTTCACTTTCTTCTGTTAATGCCTGGTTACATGATCCGTTCAAAAGCTCCACACAGGAATATATGATATGAGGAGCTTATCAGAAAGGGACGTAACTCCGACGTGGAGCTGACAGACTTTCCGCTTTTCTGACCCTGTTTTTCTCATATGGTCGAACGTTTTTGCACAAGGTATGTTTCACAGATTCCAAACGCACACCTAGTACACTTTGTCATAGCCGTTGTGTTACAGGAAAAGACTATTCACGAGTTAACAGGAACCATGCACCCACTGTATTCATGATTTGTCGGTGGATCAAGATTTATATTATACATGCATCTGTTGTGTCTGTCCTTAGTTAAACTTTTGACACTAGAAAGGCCCCAGACAGTCCATGGAAACAACTGCACTCTCCAGGATAACTCTCCTATCTTCCTGAAGTCGCTGTTAACCATTATGAACGTATTTATTAGCTAGTTTGGATGATACTACATATAGCCAAACCTATACAGTGTTATAGCAGGAATGGGTAAACCAATATATCTACTGAATGTATCAATGCTGCAGTTTACCATGAATACACAATGCCATTTTCTAAGTGATCAAATGAAACATTTGTTGTATTTGGGATTACACTTTCTCAGTATTAAGGCTGAAGGGCAAAGGTTCTACAGATGTACCTTTCTGTATACAGAAATGTACCCAGAACAAATTCAAAATATAGAAATATACCTTGTACTCTAAACACAACCAAAAATCCAAACCGTATTTAGTTGTTCCTGTTCAACAGATTGTGAGTGGTATTATGTAGGGGTGAAACGGTATGCTCTTACCACGGAATGGCACATTACATTGTTTTATAACATGGGAAAAAATAACCATTTTCTTTGTTACTTTGAGTGAACAAAACTGTCATTTTATGGCTAGAAATGATGGTACGAAAAACAAAAATATTGAATTTTGGATGGCATTACGGTAAACAGAATTGAAGGCAAAATACTGCTGTTTTACTAATACCGCGGTGTACCGTTTCACCCCTAGTATTGTGCATCCCAAAATATTTCTTATTGTATATGCTCATTTCTTATATAACATAATCAAATGGATCTAATATAACATTATGATGGTTCCAAACAAGAAAATGGCACAAAGCTGAATGGACTTGTCCTGGGGTACATTACTGAATTCAGATTTTGTCTAGGGTACGTTTGGGTGCCAGTCAAATCGCCCCAGCTACAAAACGCCGCTGCCAATTTGGTCAAAATGCCCCAGATTTTTGGTCAAATCGCCCCAGGTTTGGTCAAATTGCCCCAGGGGGGTAGTCAAAATGCCCCACTGTATTTAAAATGATTAAATATATGCCATAAATGTATAGTTTTTGTCAACTTCCATATTATA